>CM028245.1:1744290-1950649 GCA_016432835.1 Brassica nigra
AAAACCAGATCACTTGATTGACAGACTTATAAAACTATTAAATCCAAAGATAATTAGATTTTAAAGTTATTTAACCAGATAAAAAACTATTAAGCTATAAATAAATCTATGAACTAGATAAATAAAATTTTAATATTTCAAATGTTTTATATTTTGATATATATTCACATTTTAATTACCACATTAACTGTATTTATTTTAAGTTATATCTTGTAACTAATATATATAATTTGTGAACTAAATTCAGTCCGGTTGGACCGTATTAAACCGTAACATAAATAATAATCCAATTCAGTTTTCGATCAGATTTTAAAAAACATTGCAAACCAACATTTATTTTTTTGTCACCATCAAGAGATTATATATGTTCAAACGAAACCAGTGTAGTCCAACAAGAAACATGCATCTACAAAAGAGTGAACATGTAAATATATACATACAGTGGCTAAAAGAAAATATTTTTGGTGAAAGTCAAAACTCTCTTATTCACTGAAGTCTGAACTTCTTCAGCTTTTGCCTAAGGGCCTCGATTGCATTCTGTATCCTGTTGCTTTTCTACTTCTCACTTCTAGAGACGCCTCATGCAAGTTTTGAATCCCACGACCCAATTTTGCAATCGAAGGAGCTGAAGGAAGAGACACAGCTGCACATTCTATCCCATCTCCATAGAGGAGCAGTCCTGCACAAGTTGAAAGACTGGCTCCAAATGTTGCCAACGGCAAGGCACCGATAGGCTTTGCTCGTCTTTTCCTCATTATCTCATAGAATGCAGCTCATGGCGGAGAAGCTAGTCTTCTCAGCTGAAGCTATAATACTATGTGTCACTGCTCTGATCTTCTCAGCTGATAAAGATGCTTTAACCAAAGAAGTTGATTTGGCTCCAGAGCTAGCAAAGCCAGGAGCCATCACTTTTGAAGGATAAGCCACTTTGGTAAATGCATATGTCATTGCCTTGTGGGTATGTGTCAAGAAGAGGTTCAGTGAAGCTGGGACTTTGAAAGTTATGATCTTGAAGAAAGGAGAAGCAGAGATGGCCTTGGACAGTGATGAAGCACCCCAGATAGCAGTTGCCCTGCACCAACCGCTACAACCGGTTTATCAGACAACAGACGTTTCAACTTTGAGTCATTACTACTCTCGTCGTTATCAAAATCCTGTACCATATGCTCAGACAAATCTTTGACTTCTTGAGGAACACAAGTCTTCCAGTGCTTCCTGAGACCCGCGAGGTTGCTCGCATCAACCACCGCTACTATGTTCTTAAACCTTTTAGCCTGGCTACGAAGAAGATCAGCCATCAGTGCATAAGACTTGTCCTCAGAGAGAGCTCTGAAAACCGAGCTTCGGTCCTGTTCTTGATCGGTAGCCGACCAGCATTGTTCAAAGCGATTCTAAGACCTTCGACCGCAATCTGAAAAGGTAAACTTCAGAGAGAACATCTGTATCCATAGGTTCCCTCTATCTACATCAGACAACATCTTTCTAGCACTGGCTAAAGCCTTCCTGATAGACGGCAGATCATTAAAAATGTCACGGAGATCAACAAGTAAAGAGTAAATGGATTCAGCAAACGGTGGAACCTCATAACTACTGGAAACTCCATTAGCAACACAACTCAATGGGCTAAGCTGAGTGATATGCGAAGATAACAGCTTCAGCATCTGTGTCTGAACATCGTTAGTTATCACAAACCTCCTCGAACCTGACGACACAGCAGAGGTTTGTGGTACGAGACTGTTAGCTAAACCCTGCACCTTCCCTCCCGTCTCAGTTTCCTCATAAGACCCTTCAATAGCAGCGATGTTCACAAAAGGAGACTCAAGCACCATAAACGAAGAACCAACCTCTCTAGCCACTCTTTTAGCAGCCAACACGTGTCCGTTAAAACTCGTCCCGAAGATCTCTTTTAGCACCAAGATCCCGCAACACTTTCATACTTCTCTTTATTAACCTTATCCACAAAACACTGCTTCAGAACTCTAAACGCAGAGGTCGGGATCGAATCACTTCCCAGCACAGTCTCCTCAACCTGAGCTTCTCCGAAAGCTGATTTGTTCACCTGAGCAACAACAGCATCAGGGTTAAGTTCTCTTATGAGACACTCAGCGTCACTAGCGGATCTCTGAGATAAGTTCTGAGCGGAGAGAATGTAGATAGTGGAGTCGTGTTCAGGGACTCTGATGGCGAAGACGAAGTTCTTTGTGCTCTCGGGGAGTGAGAGTCTACGAACAAGCTCCTTTGATTCCTTTATGTCGTTGGTGAATAGAGAGAAGGGCCATGTGGTTCGCAGACTGTTCAGTAAACCAGATGCCACCATTGGTGTAAAGGTTGAGACTTTCGATCACAGTGAAATGAATTACGAGCTAAAGTCTTGGTCTTTGGTCGAATTCAAGGGCATAGATGATGAGAAGCTGATTGATTCGTAAAACCCTACTCAAAATCGAATTGGGGGTGAAAGAAGGTTCTGCTATCGAAACAAGAATCAGATGAATCGATTTAAGACAACTAGACGACGAATTGGGGATTACAGACAGGGTATGGTGTCTGATGATGACGGAGAAGTACCTGGTTTGGTTAAAAGGTGTTGTGAAGAAACAGAAAATCGATTTCCAGATGAGGGTTTTAATCGTACAGAAGCTCGATGTTTCGATTCTGTCTGTACCAAGCTCTTGTCTTGTCTCTCTCGCGCAACTCGCGGCTTTTTCTTCTTCGTCTCTGGGCTCCTCCGATTGAATGACAAGACACAGTCCTTCGTGTTTATTTTTCTTAAGATCATTTAATTTTAATTTTTCATGCGAAATTGTTAAAAAAAATCTTTTGATGGTGATTACGGCTTAGTCAATTATTCTGACCTGGTCAAGTTCGGTTATTTTGGTTTTCTTTAATTTAGTCGGTTTCTCAATACAGGATTGATTAATAATCAGTGTAGTCAATTGGACTAGATTTACAAACGATGGTTTTTTTTTTTTTAATTTGCAAATGTCAGTTGTACATGAATTGTTGAATATCATTTACAATTGATCACACATAAATTTATTTTATCAAAAATAGAGATTATTGTTGACACTGATTTTTTTTGGGTCAAATTGTTGACAGTGATTATTTCCTCAAAAAAACAACAACAAATATCTAGGTTTCACAAAAACTATTCGTCATGCTTATGTATATACATATATACTAGAACCAATCTGATATCCAATTCCAAAACTTTTGTATGTTTATTTTGTACTAAATTATGATTGAACAAAAAAATGTGACCAACATTGTAACGCTCTCATGAATCTTCATTTTACAATTTTCACCAAAAAAAAAACTTGATTAACAATTGCAAAGCCAAGCATCATTATTCATTTATAAAGTGTGAAGAGTGGATACACTCAATATGCCTTAAATTGTGTCCATAACTACAAGTCTACAAGGAAGTGCATGCAAATTGTGTGTATCTAGGTTTATAGGGAAAGAAATATAGATGATGCCGTAAAAGTCACGTTATTGATTTGTTAGGCATACATTCTCCTTCACCACAAAAGAATACACTTCAATTCTCATGTTAATTGCTTGATTTTTCAAATTTTTGCTGCAAATTAAGCTTTGATTAAACCATTATTATCATTATTAAATAATCTTTTTTTTGCCATCAGCCCACGAGTTGGAGCATAATGATGAAGCTCTCAGTTCATAAAATGAATGCATTAACCCTCTAGTCCTTAATTAATTTAAGTACTCCTATAATTAGGTATCTCCTACAACAACCAAATCAATTAATGTTCGTGTTTACGTTAAATTAAAAGGAAAAAAAAACTTAAAACAAAATGTCGAACCACTATTAAATAATAAAATATTTAAAAATTACTAACAAGTCCAAGCGACAGAAACACTTGACCAAAAAACCCAAAACTTGGATACAATAGTTACGAGCCCCGATTCGAAGGCATAACACGTCACCCTAACCAAACCTTCATCACCACTCATACTCAAATCTTATTGGTCTGTCACAGTCACCAGCTGTCACCGTAAAAAGAAACAGCCAATGGCTGTTCTGTTTTTTTTTTGGTTCCTCCAAAGAAACGCAATAAAACGTGCGAGAGAATAAGAACGCACTTTCAATCAATCAACCAACCGACGGATTCATCTTCTTCCTCATCTCTCTCTCTCTGTATATTCCTCGCATCTTCTCTAGAAGCTCAAGCTTGAATAGAGAGCTCAAGATTCTCTTGAGTTTCTGTAATTTAGATCTCAATTGAGACAGAGAGTAGTATCCAATTCTAGAAGGTTTTGGGCTTGTGAATGCACTGTTGAGCTGATCTTACTGGTCCATTAAGGTTAGTTTGATCGATCTGGTCTCTCTTTTCTTCACCCGGAGATTGAGTTTCTGTCCATAAAATGTGATCTTTAACAATGTGGACACAACGTTTATGCTTTGATTCTACTCCAAAGCTTACATTTTTTATCTTATGGGTTTTGAGATCTATAGTGGATCTGATGGCTGAGATCACTCTTTGGCATTAGCTCTTGTTAGTTCTCATTTTGAATGCTATTCATTGTGTAGCTCTAATAGTGAGGGCCGATGAAGAACGGGATGGCTGAGTGCAGCGTGTGTCGTTCAAGGAGTATCAAAGCTATAGCGAGGGCTTATGACAACCGCAAGACTAGAGTTTCCTCTAAACAACGAGCTCTCAATGTCTTTTTGGTGGTCGGTGACTGCATGCTTGTTGGTCTACAGGTAATGTTATCTTTGATTAGTGATTCTTCATTTGTTGTTAATTTTAAAAGGTTTCGTTTTTTTTGTTATGTCGTTGCAGCCTGTGTTAGTGTACATGTCTAAAGTGGATGGAAAGTTCAACTTCAGTCCTATTAGCGTCAACTTTTTGACGGAAATTGCAAAGGTTATGTTTGCGCTTGTCATGCTTCTGATTCAGGTAGCGTTTCTGAATTGCCTTCAGCTCTTGCCAAATATCATTTTTATTAGTAGCTCATATAAGTTTATTTCTTGCATCTAGAGCTAGCTGGTAGATCTTTCTTCTGCACTAGTAACAGTTTCTTGGTTTTGGCGCTTACTGCGTCTATCACGTGTGTCTTGTTTTTCAGTAGGAGAAGTAGCCACCCTTTTTAATACTCATGTTTCTGTGTTAATACTGTAGGCCAGGCACCAAAAAGTTGGAGAGAAGCCTCTACTATCACTTTCCACATTTGTCCAGGTACGTCTTCATGTCAATTAATAGAAAAGGAAATAGTAAAAGATTACGTAGTAGGATTGTAATATGGCATGATCTCAAATTTAAAAAGCTTAGCTTCTTGAGCTCTCATTGCTTAATATTTACAGTGCAAGTTGCAGTAACAGTAGCCCTTAATTTCGCAGGCAGCTCGGAACAATGTGCTTCTCGCTGTTCCAGCAGGGTTGTATGCCATTAATAACTATCTTAAGTTCACAATGCAGGTAACACCTGCTTCTTGTTTGCTTTCTAGTGATAGATATTTTGAGTCTGATGTGGAATCTGCACTCAACAATATCTTAGAAGTTGTAACATAATCACATCATGCATTGCTGTTGTATTATCTAAGCCTACTCGGCTACTATTAGATTCTGTCTCTCTCTCTTATATTTTAATTTCACAGAGCAATTCACTTTTCTGCTGTGACAGCTATATTTCAATCCTGCTACTGTGAAGATGCTCAGCAATCTAAAGGTTCTGGTAATCGCTGTACTACTGAAGATGATAATGAAGCGACGATTTTCCATCATACAGGTCTGGTTTAGTTACTTTTGATTGTCTGTAATGTGATTTTAATGGAATTGAGTTTGTTTTGACTTTCTATTGTAGTGGGAAGCACTTGCTCTGTTGCTGATAGGGATTAGTGTAAATCAGCTGCGTTCTCTTCCTGAAGGTGCTACTACTATGGCTGTTCCAGTTGCTATGGGTGCATACATCTGTACCTTTATTTTTGTAAGTTCCACTTTTTGGTGCTTCCATTTGCGTTCCTTGCATAAGTGGTTTCATTCACATGATCTTTGCATCTTGTAGGTTACAGTCCCATCCTTTGCATCTGTCTACAACGAGTATGCTCTAAAGAGCCAGTATGACACCAGCATTTATCTCCAGGTTAGCTAAATCCTGATACAAAATTTTTTTTTTCTATAAAGCATCAGAGAAGTGAGAGGCTTCTAGTAACATTGGAAGGCTTGTGGTGACCGTTGCTTGTAACTGCTGGTCAAAGGCTTAAAAAGCTACATATTCTATTGTGTTATTCGGTTTTATGGTCTAGTTAGCTGTGTTAAACGGTTTGGTCAGTTACTGTTTAGAACAGAACTTTTGGCTCGTGTTGTTGAACTTGCTCTGTTCTAAGGTCTAGTCACCTCTCTTAGCACCGTTCATTCTTTAGGACCATAACCCTCTACTACGTTTTCCTCAACTTTTGTTTTTGTTTGTATATGTTTTGTTCTGAATGCATAGCATTAATTTTGTGGTGCAGAACTTATTCCTCTATGGTTATGGTGCAATATTCAACTTCCTTGGAATACTAGCAACTGTTATATACAAAGGTATGTGTATTTCAACACGACAGAGAAAAATATGATAAATGTTTAAGCACATTAAATGCCAGAAACGCTTCTTGAAATCCTGTTAGACGCATTGCTAACAATTTATCCACTGTTGACAGGTCCTGGCAGTTTTGACATCCTACAAGGACATTCTAGAGCTACCATGTTTCTGATACTGAACAACGCGGCGCAGGGGATTCTATCCTCCTTTTTCTTCAAATATGCAGGTAAATAAAAGACCAAGATTTGTAATATTCATTTCATATATGGAAAAGTTCTAATGAACTCCTGAGGGTGATCTCAGATACAATCTTGAAGAAGTATTCATCTACGGTTGCCACAATATTTACTGGCATAGCATCTGCTGCACTCTTTGGACATGTGTTAACCATGAACTTTCTTCTGGGGATTTCTATAGTTTTCATTTCAATGCATCAGGTAATCCCATACAAAACCTCTCCCGGGTGTATCAGTTAACTTACTTTATCCATCTCTTTAATGTTTTTCTTACTTATACTTTATGCAGTTCTTTTCACCCCTTGCAAAAGTGAAGGATGAGCAACAAAACGGAAACTTAGAAATAGTTAATGCAAAGGATGGTCACAGGTGTGTGTTGTTCAGTGATAGATCATTATTCTTCGAATAACCAGCCAAGTGTGGATTCATCTGCACCGTTTAACTTCTTTTCTTCCTTTGTTATCTTCTCCAGGGCTAAAGACTCATTCATCAACATGGCAGCAGGAGCAAATGAAGAGGTGAAGAACACACACACACACATTCCCATCTTAAGTGGAATCTAGTTCTTGTAATTCTCTGACTTAAGCTGATCATATTTTACCTTTCTTCTCTGTGTATGCAGGCTAGTCACCGTGTTGAATCCGACGACAGAGAGCCGCTTCTTCCAAGATAAACAAAACTTGTTCACCGTAAGAGAAAAAAAATATATCCTCTCCAACTTCATCTTCTTCTCAGTCTAAGACTAGATATTCTTGAGTCTCCCCTGTTCTTATTGGAGGATTTTTTTTTTTTTGCAGAATTCTTTTTGCCAAGATTATTTAGAGATCAGGGGACATTCCGGTTGGTAGGCTACCTGGATCCAATGCAATAAACTTCATGAGACCTGACTCATTCGCCGCCCTGCAATTCTTAAAGAGTCAAGTTCATTGAGAACAACATCTTTTTGTTTTGTTTTGTTATAGTAAACATGTAATTCTTTTAAAGATAGTGAACATGCAAAAACAAGTCTTTATAGTATTAGTCATATGTATCTTTCAGAACATCTCTTTTTGTATCCCTTTTGCTTCCGTTTATCTATAATATATACAAGTTGTTCAATTAAAAGAAAGCCTCTGGTTGATGTAAAGAGCTTAGTCTGCCTAAGTCCATTCTCTGTCAACAAAGCTACTAGTTGAAGAACAAAATCTACGAAAACTGCATATATTTATGATATTGTATAAAGTCATTAATTTTTCTTTTTGTTATAAGTATGTAGATTCGAACTATCTTCCATAAACCCGCTTATATAGTAAAAGAACAAACTAATTTTAGAAGATTACCCATCCAAAACGTTACAACAAATCTATCAGCTCAAAACCAATTGCAGTGTGAGAGATATATATTTATGTGTGTGTTTTTTAGAATAGGATTATGGTTTTTGTGTTTGTACTTTTATAAATTTAAGTTCATGCAACACTTGCTTATTGGATGCATGTTTTCTTTGTGTCTTAGAATTATGATTGACCATGTCTTCCTCTTGCATGATTTATAAAGAATCTTTCTAGGAATACTCATGCAACAAATGTACTAGAAACAATATCATGAAAGAGTACCTTAGATCAGATAAGCAAGTAAGTTTTGATGTTAACTAAATTATGGTTTTTTGGTGTTTTTACCTTTTTAATTTAAACTCATGGCACACACTTGCTTATGATTTTTGGTGTTTTACCTTTTTTTTGTGGATTCAAATTTTTTTTGTGAAAATATCTTTTTTTTTTTGCTGCATGTTTTCTTTGTGGCTTAGAATTATGATGAATTGTGTCTTGGTTCTTCAGGATGTCGAATAAAACATATATGGATTTGAGATTTCTCTTGCGGCTATGTTCACGAGCTAAAATTTGTTAAAAGCATCAACTACCATATCAATCTTAATTTTCTTCAACAAGTTGAAAATGTTGTTGGAACACAACTATGGAACCACATTCATAATTCACCTTTGGTGATAGTTTCACAATTCTTGTTCAATACATTCAACTGGTCGTCTAAGGTTGTTGAAAATCTACTTGTGAAACAACTTGGATGCTCTTATGCAAGCCATATGCAAAGAAAAAGGTTTTGAGATGTTACTTGGGTGGAACAAGGTTTGAAAAGCTTCAATAAGAAAATAACAGACAGAGAAGATTGTGGGGAGAAAACAAGGAAGAAAAAGAGAGAAACTATGATTCAAAAGTGCCGAGGAGATCGTTAAAAGAAAAGAAAGAATAAAACGAGAAAAGTTACTTATGAGGACTTATTTTGAGCATCAAAAGAGAATGAGAAATATAAAAGATCACTCTCAGTGCTGGATCATTTAGAGCAAGAACTGACGATATTGAAAGGTGATACCGAGAGAACCAACAAGTTTCAAAATCAGGTAGAAATAGGAAGAAGAAGCATAAGAGCACTAAGAAGAATAATCCAAAACATGATCTCATGTGCTTAATGATTTAGTATCGTCTTTTATGTAGCTCCATGTAGTTAACTAACATAGCTAGTTAAGATATGTTGTCATCTGTATTTAAGATAATAGTGGAACATGTGGATGAGGATATAATGCACAAAGAGGTTAACCATTACCGTTGAAGGAAAACCAGATAACATAACTATATACATTATCTCGTAGCTTTTGCTCTTCAATAACTTGACCATGACACATTATGTATAAAGTAACGAATCAAAAAAGATTTGTTATGTGTGTACATTCGGATTATCTTCCATGAATGAGAGCTTATAATAGTAAAACAACAAACAATGTTTAGACGATTATCCATCAAAAACGTTTAACACAACACATCCATGTTCCTCTATTCACCATCTCTTCCTTAAAAACCCATTTACAAACCATTTGTAAATAGAAAAAGGAGAAACAAAAGAAACCTTGAAGCCATGAACGAATCCAATATGCAAGAACCACAAAGAAGAGAATCAATTTTGATGGTTGTGAGGAGGAGCAGCTGTTCCTGAAGACCTCAAGAGTGGTTGAAGAGCTTTTACTACAATGCTCATGTTTGGCCTAAACTCTGATTCGTATTGCACACACAAGGCTGCAACCGCTGCAAGCTGTGGTTTACCATCAAACACACAAGTTTTAGCTTCAAGTAATGTTCACTAGGTTTATACAAATGAATATGAAGTTTCATAGTGTTTATACCTTTGCAACTGCTTTAGGAGGGTACTCTCCTTTGAGTTTTGGATCAACACATTGCTTCACTTTGTCTTCACTCAACCTTGGAGTAGCCTAAAGAAAACACAGGCATGAGAGACTTGGTTAATTCAAGAAAGTGATAAATCATATTAAGTAAGTTACTTACCCAAGTGACAAGACTTTGCTGACCACGTGGCATTGTATGATCAACCGGTTTTCTCCCGGTTAGAAGCTCCAAAAGCACAACTCCAAAACTGTAAACATCACTCTTCTGTGTCAGCTGTCCTGTCATTGCGTATCTGCAAACCACCAAAACATACAGAGTTACAATCTTTAACTTGCTAAGAATCAAGAATGTTCTAAGCTTTATCTTACTCTGGTGCGTGATAACCGAATGTTCCCAAAACTCTAGTGGAATGAAGACGAGCGGCCATATCAGGAGCTTGGTTTGACAGATTGTAATCAGCAATCTTGGCTTTGAAATCTTCGAAAAGAAGCACGTTGCTAGAACGAATATCTCTGTGTATAACAGGAGGTTGAACTTTCTCGTGTAAGTACTCTAATCCTTTAGCTGCATCAACTGCAACTCTGACTCGTTGCATCCACTCAAGTGTTGGACCAGGTTGTGCTCCTTGGACTCCCTTCCTTCCTGTTTAACATCAAATCTATTAATCTTTATCCTAAGTTATAAATTGATGTTTGAACATGAAACTTTCATACCGTGTAAGATGTCATGCAATGATCCCATTGTTGCAAACTCATAGGCAAGGACACGGAGATTGCCTTCAACACAGTAACCAAGAAGCTGAACAAAGTTGTCATTATTCAGCCTTGAAACCTTGGAGACTTGAGTCAAGAACTCAATGTTTGTCTCAGGTTCAGATGCATTATCAAGCTTTTTCACAGCCATGGCTTTTCCATCATTAAAGTTTGCATAGTACACTCTTCCATAAGATCCTTCACCAATCAGAGACTTAGATCCAAAGTTCTCAGTCTTTTCTTTGAGCTCAGCCAATGACATTGCAGGTACATCAATGGGAGGAGGCTCCTTCAAGACGGCAGGCTTCATAGGAGGTGGTGGTTTCTTATCGTTACGTCCTACACAAGCAAATAATATCAACAAAAGCTACTTAATTTGTGCAACAAGCAAATAATCAAACCTAAAATAGGGACCTAAAGCTCTAAGAGAATTTAAAGAAAAGAGGGTCAAGAATCTAATAGATCGATGTACCGTAGTCGTGGTAGCGTGTAGGAGGGGTTTTGGATCGGTTATGTTCAGCTGAAGGGTGGTTATAAGATTCTTGGACATGACAAGAACAACACAGCCACCTACGCATCTTCCCTTTCTTGCCTATATCAAGATCGTCTGCAGATCTCGGTTTATCCAACCGAACAAAACGGCTGCTCGGTGAACGATCCTTTGCCTGCAAGTTACATCAACATCACCACTCAATGAGGTGCTCTAGATTCAATGCTAAAGGAAAACAGAGGACTCTACATCATCATCATCAACAAAGAGGCAACTTAGGTTTCTTTTATAACATGGCACCAAAGATACGTGTTGATAACTTTGTAAAAAAACAGGTGAATACGATGCGCATTGTTAGAGATTGACATTAAAGTTAAAACTATTACATGATCACACAATTTGAAAACAAAATGTAGATATATGTAATGATGCAAGATGTTTTACCACTTGACCACCACGACGATGGAAATCACGATCCATGACGCAAAAATGCGAACAGAAACAAAGGATCAGCGAGCAATAAACCAGAGAGGACTAATCAAAATGAGAGGCAGGAGGGACCAAGGGAGACGAGCTGGAATCAAGGAACAGAACACAAAGAGAGAAGCACAAAAGATAAAAAGGAAGAGAGAAGGGAAAGAAACAACAACAACAGCTAAGAAAAGAAAGAAAGCGTCAAAAGGAAGCGACAGAGAGGCATTTGATCAAGAATAGAACACAACATCCTATTTTTGGCCAATTATAATAAAGACTTTTGAAACAATCTCTCTCTATATTTTATTCTTCTGATTCTGGCAGAGATAGACGTGGGAGAAATGATTTTCTTGGCGTGGAAAAGCTATGGAGAAAGACAGAAGAGCAACGTGTGGCTAAGGAACTAAAGGTGGCAACAACAATAGAATATTGCATTTTCTTTATTACTTTTCAAGAATGTTTCAGACTTCCTTTAAGGAACGTAGAGCTGTTGAATCTTCTTAAGCATTATATAATTGTTCAAATACACACACACACACACATATATATATCTGACCCTTGACTTCTGATATTATGTATGTTGAGTCTTATAATGTCCCTTGACCTCTGATATTATGTATGTTGAGTCTTATAAAATGTTCATTTCATATACTTTTTGAGTGAATCAACATTCATGATTTTTATCAAAGTGTAATGCTAGCTGAGTTTATAACAAAAAATAAAAACAAATATATGATTGGAGCTGTTGTTGGAACATGATTTGACACAACACAAAAACCTAGAAAATTTTGAAAAAAAAACAACAACATTAACACACAAACAATTCAACGAGATTTAGCAAACATGCTTAATTACATCCTCACGCATCCTAACAAAACAGTAGATTTGTGCAATAGTTTAGGACACATTCAATTGAGCAATGGAGATTCTCAAAAGTGTTGCTAGAAAGGCTGTAAACCATAGGGAACCGACAACGAGAGCCACAAGTAGAGCACAATGGCCTAGAATTGGAACCGTTGAGAACAGCTTCTATCTTCATCCCATCTTCCATGATCAATAATCCTGGCTTTATGTTCAACGAGTCTCCAGTCACACAATCAATATGGCACACGACCCCACAATCATAACATGTATAGAACCATTTCTCAGGATTGGTTTCAGCTTCACAGACCGTACACCAATATTTACCAGCCACCTTCTTATCACCACGGGACAAGACTAAAGGATGGTCATCACACCTGTGTTTTATCACTACTGGTAGAGTAGCGCATTTGAAATCCAATTTATACTCACAATCAACGCAACTCAGCACATAGGAGTTAGTCTTGTCACAAGCCACACAAGTGCCACGGTCCAATGTGGTAAGAAATAATGCGTGGGGATGAAGTTTATGGTTTTTAAACCATGAGAGAGACGCACAATGCACATCTAATACTATATTCTCACCGTCCTCGTACCTAAACCCACTTACAACTCGGCCACAAGCACCACACTCATGTAACTTACCGCGGTTCTCCTTACCTGGGTGAAGAGTGAGTATACGTGTTGAAAGCCCATGTCGTTTCCTTAGAGGAAGGTTAGCACATTTTTGGTGAAGTAAGAAATCACATTCTGTACATTTGTAATGCTTCTCAGAAGAAACTGGACGTGAACAAGCTTCACAATGTATGCCTTCACCACCATCAATAAGTAATAAGTTGTGTTCTTCATGGGAGAAATGATTAATCACCCCTTCTTGGATCTCTTTGAATGGCAGAGTCTCTACGTCTTCCTCAGGCACTCCTTCGAGTTCTTTCCCATCCCACACGTCTCTTCTCGTTGCGCATAAGGAGTGAACAGAAAAATCTTGACATTTGTTGCATGAATAAGCTCCGTACCTCCATGTGATATCATGACGACATACTTCACATACACGATCCTTTGGACTTAGAGGGTACGCATGAGATATGCGATGGTCATGACGGTTGATGTTTATGACGTGTGGTAGATCAATACAATCATAATGAAACATGAGAGAGCATGGAAGACATACATAAGGGTTTCTCTCACCATGAGTACCACAAGCGTTACATGTGAAGGAGACATCCCTCCCCATGAGAGTAAGTCCATGTTCATGGCATTTTGGATGGTCCACTGTGACGGGTGGCGGGTTCTTTGCGCAGTTGATGTCTACGCTGAAATCGCATAGCTTACAGTGGTAGATAAAGTTGGAGAGTTTCTGTTGACAGAGGCTGCACTTCTTGTTAGCGTAGTTAGGTGGCCCTTGGAGGCAAAGCTCAAGGGGATGGCTCGAGTGGCAGGGGTGGTTGATACTCTCCGGTGAGCTTGGAACGCAAGAGGGGTGCCATTTCTTTTTGGATACAGAGCATTCGTATAAGGGGCTCCAGGCAACAAGGTTTCCAGTAGACTTATGACACTCCTCGCATCCATCAGCAATTAAACCAACTTTGTAACATAAAGGATGGTCTTGCCAAAAGAGATCCATATACTCATTTACAGGGGCCATGTGTAGAAACAATGATGAATTAGCTAGGAAGGAAAAAGGATAAAAAATGGTTCACTTGAAAATTCTTTTCTATAATAATGTATCTATATAAAAGAGTGAAGGATCAACTCAGGAGAATCTTACCCAGAGATATATGGGATTGTTTCTGATATCCTTGAGATATCTAGTTATTTTGATGTTTTGTCTTGCTCTTGGATACCAAGAGAAAGGAACAAAGAGGCTGATATAATGGCCAAACAATGTCTGAAGAAGCCTTTATGGCTGGCACCTAACTTCTTCATTACATTAATAGATGTTTGTGTTTCAAAAAAAAAAAAGAAGGATCAATATATATATATAAAAGTGTCAAGGTCTCCTTAAATGGAAAAATAAAAACTCTATGGTGTAGTCTTTTTCTTAAACACAAGTTGATCATTGTTAGTTGTACAATGTTGACCAAACTGATTTCTAATTTTCTTAAGGCTCAATGAAAATTTATATTCACCAAAGAGAAGTAAATCCGCGTGTTTGGACACTCTTGACTCTTATATAAGTCATTCACTAGAATATTAATATTATTGAACTTTGACGAAATAATTATACAAATATAATGACATATGAAAAATCATGGAAGACCACTACCATGATAATACTGCTGGAGTCTTTCTTAAGGCTCAATGAAATTTCTATATCTAGATAACAGAGAACCCCTGCTTATTAAATGGCAAAGAGGTTTTCAGAGTGGGTAAGACCAATCTTTCACTAGATTAATAAACATCAATGGATTCATCTATAAACATAAAAAAAATTATCAAGTTGATCACATATTTACATTTTTGGTGATGTCAAATATACATTCAACTTCTGTCCAAGATGACCATAAATTTTTATAGGGCAGGTTGTAATTTGTTTTATGTTTAACAGTAATAAAATCTAGTCTATTTTCTATATATTTTAAATAGATTTTCATTATCTGAAATTTATCTTTTAGGTTTTGAGTTTTATACTAGTAACTGATAAAACAGAGACATAAAAGGAAACATTTTGTAACTGTTCAACCATATAGAGAGTAAAGTATAAAAAGAAAACTCAGAACTGTTTCTGTTGCGCGCGTCTCATTTCATCGCCTATCATTACTGTCTCCACCACCGCTTTCACCGCCATACTGTGTGGAGTTCCCATTCCAAAACGCGTTTCCATCACCAAACGGAGCGTCTTCTTCATCGTGTCTCAGCGTATGGATGTTACTTCCAATCCTAGATGTGGTTGGTCTCCTGTTCCTTACGTTGCCCCTACCTTCTGCCGCTTGCGCCAGATTGGACGCAACCGGCACTAGAGACAGAACAAAAAAAAGAGTTAAGCACTTGCATGACTCTCTGATGCATTAGAAAGGGTTTTTTATGAGCTCACTGTACTCCATACTCCCTCGAGGTTCTGGAGCAGAGCTTGATGCATTGGCAGTACCGCCACCAAAATATGAAAATGGGTTTGCATAAGAGAGTACTCTTCTAAGATAAGCAAAGTAACCGCCACTGTTAGGGTCTGTGTTGTTGTTAGACTCGGAGTAAGATGGTCCTCTTTGATAAACGGTTGCTTTTTTCCTCGGAACCACTATAAGTGCTTGTCTACCGAGCAAATCCAACTCGGACAGAGACTTATCAAGATCTGCAAAGATCATCATAGATCAATAAGAAGCTGGCTTTTAAGGTAGAATGTTCTTTAACAAAAAATATTCTAAATCTGTTGGATGAATTGGAAGATTTTGACGTACCTTGGTCATTATACACCTTACGGGGGTAAGGAACAGCAAGATCATAAGCACCTAGTCCTGCTGTTTGATTGCTGCTCACATAGTCCTTGACCATACTCAATGTACTTGTTACAGAAAACTTCTCTTGAAGGTTAGCACCATCAGGCAATCGAATGTTTAAGTGAACATCAGATGGTTGTCTCCAACTTTCTCCATCCTCTCCTTCATCCTTAGGCTTTACCATCTCCTTTGCATCTTTTGCTAAATTAATATCCCTTTCAGCTTTGTTTATAACGGTTTCTTGTTTCCTTTTTCTATCTGTAGAAGATTTGGATGTACTATCATTTGGTCTTGGGGCTGCAGGACGAGTGGGCTCCTTTTCTGCCTGAACACACGAAGGGGTCTCTGTTGCTCCGTGTTCGACATTGGCTTTGGTTTCATCAGCAGAAGATGCTGTCTGATTACTGGGTTCGACAGATTGTTTGACCTGTTTAAGAACACGGCTACAACATGTAAGACAGCATCAAAACTAAAGTAATGTGGAAATGCTTTCAGCTCTATGGACAACCTTAATTGCAGCTGTGCCATCACTGTTTTCTTTCGTTGATGCAGATGTCACCGTTGATTTTCTCTCTGAGGGCTGAACACTTGTTCCCGTTGATTGAGTTGCAGCCACTTCATCTGAAGTACTGCTTTCAGAAGGCAAGACAACGTTAGAAGCACTAGGAGCAGGTTGCTCTGAGTTTTGTGATGCAAGTGCTGCTGAAAAGATACTTGCAGTTGTTTCCTAAAAATGAGAAATGTCCAACGCATTAGTACGCAACGAAAAAAAATCATAAAAACAAAAAATGTGTATAAGGACTAAGGAGAAACAACATCATAAGTGAAAGAGAAGCAGCTACCACGTACCTGGATATGAAGTCCCAACCACGCCTTCTCTAAACTGGATGCGAGATCTTCAGCAGCAATAAATCCCTCTGAAAAATAGAAGTAAAGAAAACCAAACTTTGAGCATGTTTGCTTGTCTATATACTCTTAACTAAAAATACATATGATCTTACCATTTTTCCAAACTTGTTTTCCACTGAATCCAATGGCAGCTATACAAGGAACAGATGAATATGGGTCTAGAAACTTATGTAAAGATCCACATTGTTGCCTCAAGAAATCAATAAAACTTGCATTACACACGCACACAGATGTATTATCCTAGGTGGATATGCCAGCTTGAATGATAAAACTGATACATAGCACATAAACAGATTATAGGTAAATCTATAGTCCTAGACTCTAGTTAGAGTCCATTCCCTCATAAACTATACACAACCCAGAGAAACAACTTTAAAACTATACCAGAGTTGTTCTCATAATAAAAAGAAAGGATACATATAGCAGAGAAGTTTGTGGCGTCAACACTTGAAGCTTGGAGATGCAACAAAACACAATACTTAGACAGCGACTCCGCCACCTGTTATGAACGAAACAATGACCCTTTGATTGCATATGTAACTGAGAATGAATAGAGAAAACCTACGGATGCCTCAGTCCATGTCAACTTGTTCAACTTATCCGACTCTTCATCATCTCCTAAAAAAAAGTCCAATCAAATTCCATTTTAGCATTTAAAGATCAAGCTTTAAGATCGAGAATCACTGTATGATGAAGAAACTTTACCAGAGATGTAAACTACAAAAAGCTTCTTCTGTCCTTTAGCTTCGACTATGGCTTCCATCACAGAGCCCTTGAATGTTAGAGAAGACAGAGCTTCCATCTAAAAATTCAAATTTCCAAAGGTTAATTGAGTGACGATCAATCAACACACCTTTTAACACTAAAATTCAATTGAAACAAACAAACATCGAAAATCAACAGAATACAGAGCCTTCAGAGAGAATCTATCTAAATAATAAGCCAACACTCAGAGGTGATCAAGCAGAAACCTTAGAACCCTAAATTCAACAACGACCTTCCCTTGATCTGATCGCTTATCAAGGAGAAGAGAGAAACTTAGTACAACGAAGAAGAATCAAGAGAGAAGTAGATATGAGTCTAACGTTAGATCAGACGCCGTTAAGACTCTCTAGTCGAGTAAACGCCACCGTTACGGTAACGTCGTTACGCGTTTAGTATTGAATTGTCTCGGAGTCCATTAGTTCTTAAAAACATCTAAATACGCCACTTAAGTTTTATATTGTCCAATTTAAACCCAAACCAACAAATTTGCAACAAATTATACATTGTGCCATTCCACATCTCATTTGATTGGTTATAGCTTTCACTTTGATAAGGACATCAAAACGGTCACTAACCATAACAGCTCCTTCTGGTCTAAGAATCTTCTGCATCCGCAAGAGTATATGAACAATGTCACATCTATCACAGAGCCAGAGGTTTGTAGCTTTATGAGGCGTGAACCTGAAGCAATTGATGGTCGGCTGGAAACTTCTGTTAAGACTTTAAAGACAGTGGAGCTGGTAGAGTACAAGTCATTTTTGCATGAAACAGTCAAGAAAACATGTAAAGAGAGGAAAAAATATTTTTATTTGTTCCGTGAATGTAAAATGTTATACACATTCAATACGTGAAACCCAAAAAAAAAAGAAAAAGACAAAGAAGAAGAATTTATAAAACGCATATAACAAAAAGGACAGACCCGAGGGAGGTCTGCCACTCTCACCAGTACAAATTTCACAACAAGCAGAGAGAGAGAGGTACAGAGCCAGAGTATACTCTGTTCTTCATTTTACAAGGTGGAGAGTCTAATGTGTAATAGTTTGGCTTGATTTTACCTGTACCCACCCCCATAGGATTGTTGAGGGTTGTAACCGCCTTGACTCATCATCGGATTATAGTAGTTGTTGTTGTTGCCTGGCATGTTCTGACCAGGGACCATTCCAGGGTTTTGTGGTTGCATCGGATAGCCTTGCCCATATCCTCCTCCCATGTTCATGCCTGGTCCCATTCCCATTCCCATACCCATGGGTTGGTTTGGGTTCATGCCTGGTCTCATTCCCATACCACCCATGGATTGGTTTTGGTTCATACCTCCATATCCACCAACATTCATTCCCCCGCCCATGGGCATGCCAGAAGCTACCATTGGATTTGGTGGAGGTCTCATAGAATTTGCACCAGCACGCCCTAAGCCAGTGCCTGATCCCATTGCTTTACCCATGTTGATAGTCGATGTTGGTGCTGGTGTGTTTGTCGGTTTCTCTAGCCGCTTCTCTCTCCTGTTGATCGCCTCAAAGTCGACTCCTATGTCTGCCAATGGATTTGTTTTAGCTGCACATAAGCAGAAAACAAAAAAAATGATGTTAGAAAGTTTGATCCAAACTGGGTTTATTGTTTCTATCTTCTCACTTACGTCCAGATATGTTAAAGTTAACAAGCCCTCTGCTCAACGTGTCAGCCCAGACTGATGATTTCGGCTCAAACTTTTTCTGAGGCTGAGGAACAATCTCAATCGCTCCTGTTAAAGGTGTGAGATCTTGATGAGAGGACGATGACGTCAAGGAGCTTGTTTGTCCTAACATGTCTCCCATGAAATTGTTGTTCCCTTGCATATTAACAGGCACGGATTGAGTTCTTTGTAGACCATGGGAAGGCGGCATTCCATGACCCTGGTGTGCCATGAACTGACCACCTGGTCCACTGGGGTTAGAGTAAGGACTCTGTGAGCTCGATGAAGTGGCAGCAACTGGTCGTGGATGGAAGCTTTCGCTTGTAGGGTGCGAAGTTACTGCTCCAGGATTGTAACTGGCTGAGCCAGGCTGGTGCATGAAGCCTCCACTGTGATACGGCGTAACTCCACCCATATTTTGTGAATGAGGAGGAACCATGTTATATTGTTGCCCAAATGGAGTTTGTCCAGGCATGTTTGGAGCTGAAGATGCCGGCTGTGGATGATATCCCTCGTACATGTTGTTTCCACTGGGAGGAAACTGAGATGTTGGTACTGAGGCACCCGGTTGTTGTGGGAGTGAAGCTGGAGGACCAGCTTGTCCAAATGGAGTTTGTCCAGACATGTTTGGAGCTGAAGATACCGGCTGAGGATGATATCCCTCGTACATGTTGTTTCCACTTGGAGGAAACTGAGATGTTGGTACTGAGGCACCCGGTTGTTGTGGGAGTGAAGCTGGAGGACCAGATGGTGGGAGAATGCCAGCTAGAATATCAATATCACTCTGAGATGTGTCAAACTGATCTTGAGGAAAATCTGGTGGGTTTGAAGGAGGTTGCACATTCTGAACAGCAGGTTCAGGATTGGCGGCGGAAAATGAGTCCCCGAAGCCAAAGTTATGAGAAGTATCAGGTTGTGAGGCCTCCGAGTTGAAGGCTGGTGGTGTTGCCTGGAAAGGAGCTCCAAAGTTCTGATGCGGGTTCGAGTCAGTGTCTGTTGAACTGAAGGCTTTGAAAGGAGAGTCACCAAATGGGTCATCAAATGTCTGTACAATGTGGAGAGAATTTTTAATAATCAAAATTGTACAAAGAAAAAAACGTATCCTCATAAGAAACAGAGTACAACTAGCTGCTTAAGCCCTGTATCAATACCTGAGTTGATGGCTGAGATGTAGAAAATGATGGAGCATTTGATTGTCCATTGGTTTCAGGAGACGTAGAATCAGCCGGGACAATGGCCAATGCATTTGATGAAAATACGTCTGCAAGGGAGCCAAGTAAGTCCATCTCAACATTGTTTGAGGTGGGAGGAGCAGATGTAGAAGCAACTGTTGGAGGAGCTGAAACACCGGCTGGAGGGCCAGCTGGAAAAGAAACGAAGCACAACGCTCACACTCAGAACAAGCACAAAGTATAATGGGATAACAATATAGCAAACAACGAACAATGAAAATTAATCTTTATGGAGCAGAGGAGTTTGAAAGGCCAAGAAAAAAAATAAAGATGTAACAAACTATGAACTAAAGAAATGCAAACTTCGAGACCTCTGTACCTGAAAATGCACCGCGGGGATCAAATTCATCAAAAGCCTCAAATTTCTGAGGAGAAGATTCATTAACAAAAGCAGCAGGTTTATTGTCTGTGTTGCTTCCAGCCGGAGGAGAAGCAGCCCCGGGAGCAGCAACTTGTGGGGGAGGAGGAGAAGCAGCTCCTGGAGAGGCAGTTTGTGGGGGAGGAGGAGAAGCAGCTCCTGGAGCAGCAACTTGTGGAGTCTCCCCACCATCCCTGGCACAAAAAGATTCATCAGAACCAATAAAACCAAGGTAGCTCTGGATCTGCATATTGAGTATTATCACCTTTCACTATATACAGGGCTCCGTGATTCACTGACAGCTTCTTCATAACTAGGTGGAGCACCAATATTTTGCTCAGAAAACTTCCTCTGGAGCGACCCTCTATCAAATATAATCCCGAAAGAAGATGATGTGAGTTGAAATAAGTCTACAAAACTTAATACACTAAGAAAAGGGCACAAACTTCAGTAAAAGACATCATAAATTACCTCCCATCCTGAGAATTGTCATCAGCTCGAGCACCACTACCCCTACACGATTAAGAGAAATGTTTCATTGTATAAGTGGAACAAAGCTAAGAAGATGCTGAAACATGTTTTGACATCAATTACTACTAAGCTACTATTCACAACAAAATATTTCATCCACTGGTATTAATTAAATCTTCACATTGTTTCCGTCTTTATATAGATCAAGTCTAAAGGCAAGCTGAAACTCCATATCAACATACCTTGATGAATGGCCATCATCTTCAAACGTCCGTTCCCTATCTGAACCAGGTTGGTAGTGATCAACACTTCTGCTCCTTCCTCTGTAATCATCTTCTCTATTACCATCTCTGCCATACCTGTCTTCAGAGTCTCTGGAATGACGATCTCCATCACGGCTATTTCTATCATCATCTCTGTAACCATATTCTCTTTCTCTTCCATAACTACTTCGCTCATCATCCCGGGATCCGTAATCATATTTGTCACCATATCCACCTGAAGGCTTATACATCCCACCTGGTGCTGAGCTGCGATACCTGTTTTAAAAATAATGCCAGGTTGATATGTTCAGCTCCTGAGACATTTTTAAGGGAATCCAAACATGTGTGTGTGACTTTTTATCTCTGAGCAATGAATAACTTTCAAAATTCACGAGCTAATACTTAAAAATGCCACAACTACAAATTGATAGACTACTAGGAGGCATAATAACAGTTGCAAGGCCACTAGCAACCAGAAATTCAACAAGTTCCCAGCGAGTCTAGCAAATAGAGGAAACTACAGCAATTCAGGAGAGAAAAAGATACAATTACAAGCAAACTTACTTATCTCTATTAGCAGAAGCCTTCTCTCTGACCTCAGCTAGTCTTTCTTTGTCATTAACCAACGCCACCAGGCTTTGTGATTTTTTCCTAACATTGCTTCCTTGATCTCTACCACCGGAATCAATATACTGAAAATCGGACAATGTCTGCCACATGGAAAATGGACATAATGTAAGATAGTTAAGCGCTGAGATATAGCATGAACGGATTCTTTTGATGCTGAATACTTCTAAAGTAATGTAATTAAGCGTGGTCATTACCGAAATTTGATATGCACGCTCCCGAATCTCGTCTATAACACGTTCTGACCCATGGCCTACCATGTACTCCAAAACTGTCAAAGCCTGAAGTGGAAAGAAGAGGTAAACCAGTAGGAAACTGTATCATTCACTGCTAGAGAAATATAAACAGGGAACTAAGCCAACAAGGTATATTTATATTCTTACCTTATAGACATGCCGCCAGTTCTTTCCAGTGTCGCTAAGTCGTTTCCATATGACCACCATTATCAGCTGGTATTCATGGCTGCAAGAGAAGTAAGATTCTAGTCATTTCTGTGCAATGTCATAACTACAGAAAAACAGAGCAGCTGGAAAGGTAGTTGTAGTTACTAATTTCTGGAAGCTTGAGCAAGATCAGCAAGAAGTGATCCATGAGGACCCCAGGGCTCATTGCTAGTAGCATCTAGAACCTGAAGAGGAAGAAGGAGATGTGAGAAACAGCATGAAACTACGTCGGACATCTCTCTTCAAATACCAAATCCATATTAGCCAGATGAGGAATGCGACTAAGATAAGCTTATCTACTTATAATTTTTCGTTTTAGGAAGAAAATTAACGAAATTGATCAACTCAACCAAACCAGATCAGAAAACAGCTCCTAAATCTCATTTCAGCAGAATTTCAATGACAACCAAAACAGAGAAGAAGCAAAGAGTGTCCTTTTACCTTCTGTTCTATTCCAGGCACTTTAAGCACTTTCTTGTTGACCTCTCTCTTGCTAAAAAAAAGTAAAACATAAAATCAAGCAAAAAATAAATAAAACCACACAGCGATTGGCTTTAAAAATCTTCATTCAATTCCAGGCATTATAGTTCTTACAGGTCTCTGACAGTCTGACCGAAGACTTTCTTCATCTTCGTATATGTGGTTCCAGGAATAAGTGGCTCTTAAACAAACACCTTCTACGAAGTCTATTGCAAAACTTCACCTTTTGTTGTCAACTGCATCAAACAAGTCATACATATAAAACAAGAGAAAACGAACAAAGAAAAGAAAAATATCTCAGAGCAAAAATGCATCAAAATTACAAAATTGAGCAACGACCACAAACCAACCAACCAACCAGCAAAAAAAAAAGATGACGTGGCCATGATCGATTGTTTCTTCGTACAGATTATCAAATGGAATAAAAGAAGAAATCAATTCAATCACAATCACAATCGATCAAGTTCAAAACGAAGGTTCCACAGATTTCAAGAAACTCCTATCCCTATGGCAAAAGCCAAAACAGCTCGTTGTGGGGGAGAATCAATCAAAATCACATTCAACATATAAAAAGCTCGATGAAACCGGAAAATTCAAAATGAAAACACATAGATAGATCTGATGAAATCAATCGATACGGAGACATGAAATCTAATCTCCCAAAAACAGCTGGATCGTACCTGCGGGAAATGTAAACTCGACAAGAATCTTAATCGCCGGATCCGTGAGGAGGCACAGAGGAGATAAGGAATCGAGAGATCGTGATCCTATCTCTCTGACTATTGAAGGTGGAGATAGTCTCTTCCTTCCTCCTTTCCTGCGTTTACCACTCTCGATCAATCAATCAATCCTCTCTCTAAAATTTCGGGTTTAGAGAGAGAGAGAGAGAAGAACACACAGCAGCCAGCCAGCCAGCAAGAGAACATTCAATAAAGAATTAAAAAAAAAAAGAGTAAAAAAAGTGGAAATAAAATGATAAGACAGCGCGATTAACACGCAGAATATTAAGGAGGACTCCTAATCACATAATCACTCTCTTTATTTAACATCATTCACAGCTGTTCCCTTCTTCATTTTCGTAATTTTTTTTTTTTTTTTAATTTGAAAAGTTAACACAATTATTACTTTGTTCTCAGCACGTTTTATACCTGAATCTCAAGAGTGGAATACAGTGTTTTAATTCAAATTCACAATTTGGAAATCGAAATATATGCTTGTTTTCATTTTTTTGAAATCAAAGGAAAAAGTTTATAGCTTCATTTAAATTAATAGGAATAAATGATTTATCATCAATGTCATATTCTCCACCCACCTACAAGAAAAAAAAAATGACGGTGGCAAAAACCTTTGGACAAATACGTTTAGTAATGGGCCTCAGCTCAGCTATCGCTGTCCCAAAGCCCAAATTACAACCACTTAAACGTGTATTTTAGTCCCTTTTTCTTGTCACAAGTATTTTAGTCCTGTTTTTTTAATGTGTTTTTGGATTAACAAAGTATATACAAACTATATTTGGTTAAGTTTATCAAATAATTATCAATTCATTTCAAAAAAGAAAATTCGATTCGTAATTTTCAATCTAAATGTGTTTTAATTTGTTAGTTTTTCATCATTGTTTTTTCACAAATGTATAGTTCAATAGTCAATGTCGAAAGGAAAAAAAAAAAACAGGTAGAAATTAGTTGAAAGAAAGTGATTCTCGGACTAACTCCATAACACAATTAACTAATAAGCCAATAAGATCGCAAAGATGTTGTCATGTTGTTATTTTCACTTTCCAGCGTTTGAAGCAACTATATGTCGTGACCAAACTCACCAGAATGTCTTTCAAACTTGAATGTTTCAAAAAAAAAAATAATAATAATAACGTTAAAGCGGACAATCTTAAGAAACACGCAACTGAACATTTTTTATTTGCTAACACCTCACTCATTACATTAATGTAAAAAATATTTAGAAACTGTATGCACAACAAATAAATAACGATAACAAAAGGTTACAAAGAAGAGTACTATGATACGATCTAAAAGGGTCTTGGAAACAATCCGACTTGACGAAGACGTGAAGATGATAATGCAGAAGTGGAAGATGAGCGACATTGAAGAAGAGGAAGTGATGTGGATCATTGTTGGAGATGTATTGTTCATGGTTTCCACGAGACGATCCTTATTTGGTTCACTTCTTCTCATCTTTGACTTTGACCCTTCCTTTATTTCATTTTTAAAAAGAAAACCTGTGTAGATGAAAATGAGATTTTAGGACAAAGTTTTATCGAAATGGATATGGAGCTTATTGAAAGTATTGGAGGGTTGGAACTTACTTGAATAATGCGGAAATTTTGTTGAATTTGATGAGCCTAGTAATGGGTAGGAGGTGGGGGAGAAGCGTAGATGTAGACTGGAGGTGGAGGAGATTTTACTGGTGGTGGTGGAGAGTTGTAATAGTATGGTGGTGGTGGGGATTTCACCGGAGGAGGTGGTGAATGGTAGTAGTAAGGTGGAGGAGGAGATTTGACTGGAGGGGGTGGTGAGTGGTAGTAGTAAGGTGGTGGAGGTGATTTCACTGGTGGGGGAGGTGAGTGGTAGTAGTATGGTGGAGGAGGAGACTTGACGGGAGGAGGTGGTGAATGGTAATAGTATGGTGGTGGTGGAGATTTCACCGGTGGAGGTGGTGAGTGGTAGTAGTAAGGTGGTGGAGGTGATTTCACTGGTGGAGGTGGTGAGTGGTAGTAGTATGGTGGTGGAGGAGATTTCACCGGTGGAGGAGGTGAGTGGTAGTAGTATGGTGGTGGTGGAGATTTCACCGGTGGAGGAGGGGAGTGGTAGTAATATGGTGGTGGTGGAGATTTCACCGGAGGAGGTGGGGAGTGATAGTAGTATGGTGGTGGTGGAGACTTCACTGGAGGAGGAGGAGAGTGGTAGTAATATGGTGGTGGTGGTGACTTCACTGGAGGAGGAGGGGAGTGATAGTAATATGGTGGTGGTGGCGACTTCACTGGAGGAGGTGGGGAGTGGTAGTAGTAAGGTGGAGGAGGAGATTTGACTGGAGGGGGTGGTGAGTGGTAGTAGTAAGGTGGTGGAGGTGATTTCACTGGTGGGGGAGGTGAGTGATAGTAGTATGGTGGTGGAGGAGACTTGACGGGAGGAGGTGGTGAATGGTAATAGTATGGTGGTGGTGGAGATTTCACCGGAGGAGGTGGAGAATGGTAGTAGTAAGGTGGTGGAGGTGATTTCACCGGAGGAGGTGGAGAGTGATAGTAGTAAGGCGGAGGAGGAGACTTCACTGGAGGAGGTGGGGAGTGGTAGTAGTAAGGAGGGGGTGGAGACTTTACTGGAGGAGGTGGAGAATGGTAGTAGTAAGGAGGAGGAGGAGATTTCACCGGAGGAGGTGGTGAATGATAGTAGTATGGTGGTGGAGGAGACTTGACCGGGGGCGGTGGAGAATGGTAGTAGTATGGAGGTGGTGGGGATTTGACAGGTGGTGGTGGTGAGTGATAATAATACGGAGGTGGAGGAGATTTTACTGGTGGTGGTGGAGAGTGATAATAGTATGGTGTAGGAGTGTGCATTGGTGGTGGTGGAGACTTGTAAACATAGGTTGGAGTAGGAGGAGGCGGTGATTTGTAAACATAGGTTGGAGTCGGTGGTGGTGGAGATTTGTAAACATATGTTGGAGTTGGAGGTGGTGGTGACTTGTAGACATAAGTCGGAGTTGGTGGAGGTGGTGACTTGTAGACATAAGTAGGGGTTGGTGGTGGCGGAGATTTGTAAACATATGTTGGAGTTGGAGGTGGTGGTGACTTGTAGACATAAGTCGGAGTTGGAGGAGGTGGTGACTCGTAGACATAAGTAGGAGTTGGTGGTGGCGGAGATTTGTAAACATATGTCGGAGTTGGAGGTGGTGGTGACTTGTAGACATAAGTCGGAGTTGGTGGAGGTGGTGACTTGTAGACATAAGTAGGGGTTGGTGGTGGTGGTGATTTGTAAACATATGTCGGGGTTGGCGGTGGTGGTGACTTGTAGACATATGTTGGAGTTGGCGGTGGTGGTGATTTGTAGACATAGGTTGGGGTTGGTGGAGGTGGTGATTTGTAGACATAAGTTGGAGTTGGTGGTGGTGGAGACTTGTAGACGTAGGTTGGAGCCGGTGGTGGTGGTGACTTGTAGTAGTAAACCGGAGACGGTGGTGGTGGAGATTTGTAGTAGTACGGGGGATGGTAAGGAGCCGGCTTGTGGCATTCACCGTAAGGTTTCTTAGGTGCATAAGCAAAGGACTTAGCATAAAGCACAACCTCGTACTTTGTCTTTGATTTCACATGGAGTTTTGCACCTTTGTTACCCATATGGTAACTTGTAGGAATGTTACATGGCGATCCCTTAGGAGGAGCGTGAAGCTTGGCCGTGCAGACATCGCCACCGTATTTACGGTAGTTGTATCCTTTAACGGTGATTGCGTATTTACCGTTGATTTTGGTCTTTCCGTATGCCTTCACTGTCTTGTCACCGGCCTTACAAGTCACTTCCACAACAGCGCCTATATGACAAAAGCAAATTATTAGAATTTATTAAAATATCATTTGATGTCCTTTTAGTTGGTATATCTACAAATCGATTTTGCTTGTTCGATCTCTTTGGATTGTTTGTCAATAACAGATTCTTGTCTTTTTCTTGACTTAATCGTTTTCTTTTCTCCACTAATAAAAATAATCTTAGATCACATGCAACAACTAGTACTTTTTTAACTACTAGTACTTTGAAATACATATATGCTAGTTAATTATTTAAGTCCTATAGCTATAAGCATCAAGATAACGTTATGTAAATTAGTTAAGGAATTTGTTAAGATTGAAATTTACTATTGAACACGTGTGGGGGACTTATATAAGTTACCTTTGAGATGCTTCTTATCGTGGGACTTTTTAGGGTATGTCCAGTCATAACATCTGTAACAATACACCTTACCAACAACTTTGAAGACAAGTGGATGTGTGTGTGGGTGAGGATGAGGGTATGACACCGGAGGTGGTGGTGATGAATAGTAGTATGGTGGAGAGTACGACTTTGGTGGTGGTGGTGGAGATGAGTAGTAGTATGGTGGAGGGTAAGATTTTGGTGGTGGTGGAGATGAGTAATAGTAAGGTGGAGGTGGTGATTTCACTGGAGGAGGAGGTGAATGGTAGTAGTATGGAGGTGGAGGAGATTTGACCGGTGGTGGTGGAGAGTGATAATAGTATGGCGGCGGTGGAGATTTAACTGGGGGAGGAGGAGAGTGGTAGTAGTACGGTGGTGGTGGAGATTTGACCGGTGGAGGAGGAGAGTGGTAGTAGTACGGTGGTGGTGGAGACTTGACCGGAGGAGGAGGAGAGTGGTAGTAGTAAGGTGGTGGTGGAGACTTGACGGGAGGAGGAGGAGAATGGTAGTAGTAAGGTGGTGGTGGAGACTTCACCGGAGGAGGAGGAGAGTGATAATAGTACGGTGGTGGAGGAGATTTCACTGGAGGTGGTGGAGAGTGATAGTAGTATGGTGGTGGTGGAGATTTAACTGGAGGAGGTGGTGAGTGGTAGTAGTACGGTGGTGGAGGAGATTTCACTGGAGGAGGTGGTGAGTGATAGTAGTACGGTGGTGGAGGAGATTTCACTGGAGGAGGTGGTGAGTGATAGTAGTATGGTGGTGGAGGAGATTTCACGGGAGGAGGTGGTGAATGATAATAATAAGGAGGAGGAGGAGATTTCACCGGAGGAGGAGGAGAGTGGTAATAATACGGTGGTGGTGGAGACTTCACCGGGGGAGGTGGGGAGTGGTAGTAATACGGTGGTGGAGGAGACTTAACCGGAGGAGGAGGAGAGTGATATACATAAGGAGGGGGAGGAGACTTTACGGGTGGTGGTGGAGAGTGGTAGTAGTACGGTGGTGGAGGAGACTTAACGGGAGGAGGAGGAGAGTGGTATACATAGGGAGGGGGAGGGGATTTCACCGGCGGCGGCGGTGAATGATAGTAATACGGTGGTGGAGGGGACTTAACCGGAGGGGGAGGAGATTTGTATTCATAAGGAGGTGGAGGAGATGCAACCGGAGGCGGTGGAGACTTATACTCATAAGGTGGTGGAGGAGAGCTATACATGTAAGGTTCACTAGCGATCGCCGAGCCAACAAGTAACGCCAAAATGGCTACTACCCATTGACCCTTGGCATGACTCCATGCCGGAGTCGCCATTGTTTCACCGGAATATTTTAACCGGCTACTAAGGCTTTTCTCCAAATTATTAGTGGAAGAAAAAAATGGAGAAAGTGTACAATGTTTGAAGAAGATGAGGAAGAAGTGATTGAATGTGTTTCTGCATGGAAGAGAGTTGTTTTATAGTGGAGAAACGTAGTCGTTTGAGATGGCCTTTGTTCATAAGGGACCGATTCAATATTAACGTCTCTTTTTCTATTGTTTTGTTATTTTAATTTCGTTATTAGCTGGCAATTATTGGTTTTGTAACTTTTATAATCTAAATATAAAATATCAGGAAATTTCCACTGTATTAGAAAACTAATCTTCAACTACCCGATTGAAATAATCCAAAATTCTGATTGATAATTATTTATCATTCTTTAGAATAAATGCTACTATTTGATGCTTGTTAAGCTATGTTAATCACAATGACAACTACCACAATCACTTTCGATAATACTATTTATTTTCTACCGACATCCTGTAAATGTTAAAACTTATTTAAAATTTGAAGCTATAAAGTATCTAAGCAGGAAAAAATGATTACACGAAAAATAAAATTGAACTTGTTGGTGCGTGGAACTTATTGGTGACGAGAGGACCACAAATTTTCCGCTAATGCATATAACAATATGGTGCCAGAACGTTCCTACATGTTTCAAAGTCATACAAATGGAAGTAAAACATATATAGAAAGGTAATTAAAACGTTATAACAAGCAAAAAAAAAAAAGTAAAGAAAATGGTGATCATGAGTAAAGTCAAATGTCCTAAAATGGCTGACACAAGAACCCTTCGCCATCAAAGGTATACAGCTGTTTATCAAGATGAAACCGAGTTATGATACCGAGTTCAAATTAAACTAAACTACGATAGACCAAGTTAACAACAACGACTCTTTTTTTTTTTTGCAAAAGGCTTTAACAACAACGACTTTGATTAGTGAAATAAAGAAATGTGATCTAATTTATGTGAAGTCGCGTGTTGTGACTCGGTTTAAAGTACCACGTCGACTCGCTTCACACTTATGGACTGTAACTATAGAGTGCATGTGAAATCTCTATTATGAGAAGTATAGCATGTGGCATTAAACTCAGTGGCACATTGCACCTTTTTCCCTGGTCGTACGATTGAGCTGCTAATGTGAAGCCTAAAACGGTATAAATAATAACTTAAACACAATAGTTTTAACCTTTTAAACTTTTATTTATTATTTAAATTTTCTAAACCTTTTTAACTCGTGCCTTTATGATTTATTAAACGAAAATTAAATTAATGGCATAATGGCTACTAAATCATATATATAATAATCCGAAACTAAATCAAATTATTCTGTTAGTTATAAGGATTAGGTTCAGAACCTTCTCTACTGTAATTTAATAGTCATTGTTGGCCACCTGTAAACCTTATCTGGCTAATAAAATCATGGGTTCTCACATGATCTGAAGATTAATATGGTTTCAGTTTAGGATTTTCCAGTTAAAGGTAGATTAGATTATTTTTGGAAATCATGCTGTAACACACAAACATGCAAATTCCTGCTATATGTACATGACAAGAAAAGACAGAAGTAAAGATGAACATAAAAGCGGGGAATAATTACGAAATTGCAATCATAAATGTAGGTCGAATATATTAAATCGTGCAAAGAAACAATAATTTATGTCGTGAAATTGTATAATAATGTATGTTTCCCAAAGAAGATGCAGAAAAAAAAATGTACTTCATTTTTTTGATAGCCAGCCATCAATTATCATATGTTTCTCCTTACAAAAATCACAGAAATCTTTAAGCAAAAAGGCTATATAGACTGGCCAATTAGTTAGAGCTCATATAGTTAGTTGGAATAACGCTTGTATACAGTGGTGGAGCTAGAAGTATCAATATATCTATCGAATAATATAAAAGAGGTACAAATTAAGATTTCAATATTTAAAAGAGCAATTGCACGCTATAGACAAGTTTCAAAGATTATTTGCATATGTGGTAACACACGCTAAAACCACTGTGCGAGTTTTCCTATATGACGTTATCACCCCTATAATGAGACGAGGCATATGGTTTTGTTTTGTTATCTTTTCTTTTTTTTTTTAATTTTTTTTTCTCTTACTCTATTTTATATAAATCCACATGAGCAGCAGATTATGTTACAACTAACTTGTACCATATCTTTTATTTGTTATCCTTTTATGTATTAATAGTTAAGTTATCCGTTTAAAGTATTACTTACTCATACAAAAAATTAGAGTTTAGAGCTTTTTTGGATTTATAGTTTAGGGTTCAGAGTTTTTATTTGGGTTTAGAGTTTAGAATTTTATTTGGATTCAAGATTTAGAGTTTAGAATTTTATTTGGGTTTAGAATTTAGAATTTTTATTTAAGTTTAGAATTTAGAATTTATATTTGGGTTTACGCTTTAGAGTTTAGAGTTTAGAGTTTAGAGTTTCTATTTGGATTTAAGGTTTTAGGGTTTATAATTTCTATTTGGGTTTAGAATTTAGAATTTCTATTTTGGGTTTAGATTTTAGAGTTTCTATTTGGATTTAAGGTTTAGAGTTTAGAATTTTTACCTGGATTTAGAATTTCGAATTTCTATTGGGGTTTAGAATTTCTATTTAGGTTTACGGTTTAAGTTTTAGCGTTTAGAATTTTTATTTGGATTTAGGATTAGAGTTTAAAATTTATATTTGAGTTTAGAGTTTAGAACTTCTTATTGGATTCAGGGTTTAGATTTTTATTTGGGTTTAAGATTTAGAGTTTTTATTTGGGTTTATAGTTTAGTGTTTCTATTTTGGTTTAAGGTCTAGAGTGATTTAAGGTTTAGAGTTTAGAATTTATATTTGGATTTAAAATTTAGAATTTAGAATTTCAGTTTAGGTTTACGGTTTAGAGTTTAGAGTTTGAAGTTTTTATTTGGTTTTAGGGTTTAGAATTTATATTTGGGTTTACGGTTTAACATTTTATTTGGGTTACTATCCAAAATAAATGGTTACTCGGAACTTTTGTTTTATAAATTAAAAGACCATTAAATTTTCTATAAATTTATGGTTAATGAATCTGGATTAAAGCAAGTTAGCTTCAATACTCAACAGCAGCATAAAACATACGCTTATTACATGCTGATGTTTAGTGATTATTTTATTTCAAAAAAAAAATCTGACGCTCTGAAAATGCCTAACATAGCTTCACGTGGGCTGTGCATCCTATTCTCTCTAGAGCAAGGGGAGAAGGACGTAAATTCGCTTTGATTCATATAACCATCTACCTAAATAAAGAAGTTTTTGTCTTGTTGCCTAAATAACTTTTGTTTTATGGTTTTCTACCTAAATGACTCTATTTAAAAAGAGGGTCAAGTGCATCTAAATTAGCCAAATATTTCATTCTCTACTTACAAACATAACATATAAACCAAAAATATATAAAAATCACAGGGGTCAGTTAACCCCCTACGCCGTAAGTAGCTCTGACACTGCTTGTATATAAAATACACATATATATGGTTCTAATCATAAATAATTTATATAGTTTTCCTGAAATCATATATACTAAATATTTGACCGCTCTATTAGTGATTTGTTTAGTGAGCAAATTTACATTATGTACTTTATTATTTGCAAAAATATGATATATCTACAATTGTAACTATATCAATTATTAAAGTTCAAGGGTGGTTAGAACTTTCAAAGAACAAACAAGAAAGCACATGGAGAATAAACACTACTTTTCCAAAAAATATAAATAATACACCAAGGATTACATAATCTAGTCTAGACCAAAGTATAATTATAACATTTTTTATAGAAGTATAGATCAATCGTCTGCGCTTAAAATTACTCACATGCATCGGTCAGTTATTGTCCATGTAATATGGTATATTATAAGAAAAACAAACTTTCTGTAATACTCCTATATATTATGAATATCTGGTAAAAAGTTTCAATAGTAACATAGTCGTCGTTGGTAAGTTTGGGGTCACATCAGAAAAATTATTGTTGGAAATTTGATACCATGATAACATTATTAATTGTTATTTAACATATATTTTGCTTTATAATTTTATTTGCCAGTTAGTTACTCTGTGAGTCTGTGTTATAGGATTGCTCATCGAAAGATAAAAATATCAATTTAGGTTTTAGTACTAATATTTTTCTTTTTGTAAATTAGCACTAAAATAGAGAATTACTACCTTGCATTTTTTATAGGACTAGCTGTCCTAAATTAATGAGGACCAGTTAATAATTTAAATTGTTCTATGGTTCCCTAACCATTAGTCAATGGCGTGCCAAGAAAGAACTCTATCAGGAAGTATTGTTTTAAAACTATTTTTAGGATTTGGTAACGTTTATCTAGAATTTTCTTGCAACAGCCCTATTTTTGTGTCATTTTAACTAGCAATCCGTACTCAAAGTTTTGTCTGTTGTAATTATAGTGATGTATTTCATGAACACAAGTTTAACACCAGAATCGATTAATTGTGAAGGAATGCTGGGTGGCAGTTGCCTTAGATTAAAACGTTTAATAAATGTTTTCTTAACGTATCAATATGACACAACTATAAAGTTTATTTTGGACTACATTGATTTGTGATTATTTGACGCTAAAATTCAAAATTAAATAAAATTGTTGGCACTGCTCATGATTTACATATATATATATAGAAAAGTATATTAAATTAATTATTCTTTATGATTTCATGTTCATTAGTTTGGTTTACCAGTTGAATAAAAACAAACTAAATTTCAAAGTTGGAAAGATTATTTCTTTAGTGTTCAGAATTTTGATTATTTCTCTTTGTAGATAACTTCTCAAAATTGAATGTTAATGATATTTTTATATATTTTCAAAAACTATAGACAACGAACAGAGAACAAGACTGGACTTGTTATGTGATCATGATAAGTACTATGTGCATGAGACACAAATTAGATTCAAAAATTTAAAGCAATCTTGATATGTTTTCTTTGAAGATGTTATCAACATGTATTAGTACGTCATTTGATTAGTTGTAAAATTTAAGAAAGGGCCAAACTTACGAATATAGCTTTTGCACACCCCATGACCATGCTATGCGTGATGAATTTTTTCACTTTTCTGGACAAGATTTGAAATTCGTTTAACCTGAAAACATGGTATTTTTTTGAAGGACTGTTTTTCTTATGCCACGCCAAATTTAAGTTTTTTGTTCACATTTTCATTTTACTATATATCAGAGCATGTCTTTGATTAGAGAAAGTCTTCTACATAAACATTGTCTACATATATAGCTTTAGCTTTCAATTATAATTTTATAGTACAGTCGAATTGTTTATTAGTTTCTAATTGATTGAACCAACCATGCTTAGATAAAATATACAATTTGACAATTCAACGTTAATCATTTGTAAATCAACTCGAAGGAGTCTACCTGGTTATCATATTACAATTGCCTTCTCTAATATGTGTATTCATTTTCTAACTTAAACACAATATTTAATTTGTACCACGATTTTGTTAAGTGTTTTTTTTAATCGTTTCATATTTATCAACTTTAATTAATTTATTAGTTATTAAGAAATAAAACGATTATACAAGTGACAAAGGAGGCTTCAGTACTTACTGGCTATACTCATTTTAAATTATTCTATAGCAAGTTGTATATTCAAAATTTATTCGGTTATCATATTTTTTCTTTATCATTTCTAGTACCATTTTATTGTAATGAATTATCTCTTACTTACCAAAATTTCACATTACCAAAAAACGGAAATGTTGCATTGGAAAATTCTTTTCCACAGCAGAAACATGAATATAATACTTCTATAACAAAAATATGAATATAATATTATGATTGCTTCAAAACGAAAACTACAATCAAAATCTTACACGACAAAAGAATTGTTAAATAAAATAAAACTAAGTAAACACCACATGGTACGTATATTCTCCTGTCGTTAATAAGGGTTTCAATTAAGAAAGTTTAAACTATCTTATTCATATGTCAAATAGTGTCTCGTATACTTTTCCAAAGCAATGATTATCTTTATTTCTTATTAAAAACGAATATACAAGTCGCAACACGATAATTATCATTAGAATGTTTTGGCAAAAATTTTATCATTGGAATTCATATAGAAGCTTAATAGGCTCGAAACGTCTCTATGCTACTATATAATGAAAGTTTTTTCTTAATAGTACTGTATAATGAAAGTTTTCAAGTAGTTTATGGTTTCTGTTTTTTTTTTTTTGACAAAAAAGTTAGGTTTTTTTATTAATAATATTTCATTCATTTTAAACAACCCGAAATTGACATATTGGAGGTTACCGAATTCCGACGAGATGGCTAAACAGTAGAGCTAGGTTACCTTGTAAAAGATTTCAAATATATATTAGCTGTCTTTGTTGAAATTTGAAAACAGTGCACTATATATACATGAAACAATTACATTGTAGGTCACTTTTATACATTTTAATTACACCATGGGACACTTCTAACTCCTCACACACTTTTTCCTTCTTCCAACCAATTTTTCACTTTTCCCAACCCATAAAAACCCCATGTTGCCCTTTTTCTAACGAAAGTTCAACCAAGTTAAAATCTAACAATGTTTACTTTACCTTTAAATCTTTTAACTTTCCAATAAACTATTCTCTTTCTCTATCTATTTCTTTATTTATTTTTTCTCTTTTGCCATTGTTGCAGAAACTTAATCCTTGATGATGCATATGGAGCTTTTACAGAAGACGGAAGAGAAGAAGAAGTTGAGCGTTGATTCATTGATTGCATTGACGGTAGAGCAAACTATCTTTCTGTAGAGGTGTTACGTGATGGTGGCTCCGACGATGTTGGCGGTTGCTCTGTGGCTGGAGATTGTGACTTTGATTCTTCCTCTGTAAACTTTTTCATCTGTTCACACGCCTTCAAAGCCTTTGTGTGTGGGTATTATGAGCGTCAGATCTTGTATCTAGACAAAAGGGCATTTGCTTTCTTCTATGGCGTTTCATTCACCGTTTTCCATCGCCTCCACAACCACTCTCCGTCGATTCTCCGCCTCACCGCTCCGACGTCTCCACCAACATTCTCAAGCATCTCGCCACATTTCTAATTTAATCCTCTGGTTTGTCCAGTCGAACTCAAGCCATACCCGTCCACGAAGAAATGGCTTGAATTTCGATGTTACAACTTTGATCTGGATAAGTACATTTATTATAAATTTTTCTGCAAAAATTCTCTTCCTTTACAAGACCTGCATTTGTTTCCCTTCTTTTGGATTTTCCTTCTATCTCAATATTTTGGATTAGTTCATTGTGAATGTCACATGTTTTTAACAAAACAGAGTTAGTCTTCTGTGTGGTTTGTGTAACTGAGGAGTTTGTTTGTTGTTTATGCAGAAAATGAGAACTCATGCCTCAATGAATTTCCAACTGAGACATGTGAGGTTAATCTTTTGTGTTGAAGTTCCTCTTGGCGAACATATAAGATGTCCACAAAGCTTCCATTTTTTGTGAGAAATAAGCTTCAGTTATTTTGGGAGAGAGTGGTTATTAGGAAGTGTGATTATTGTTGTAGAGACAATTGTACATCGTCTTGGTGTACATGTGGACACAAACAAAAACTTGTGTACACTGATGATTGTATGGTCGTATGTACATATCAATATTTTTTGAAAACTTATTGTCGTTTTTATGCCACTATGAGTTCCTTGTTTGAATCAGAATTGTGGTTTTCCAGTAACTAAACGATCTAGCCTCTTTGAAGAAAGCTCGGTTTTATTCCTACATGGAATAAACTTATCACTAGTTCTTTATCAATCGAAATGAGTTCTACATTCCTCAACTTGATATTCATTTTGGTGAGTATTCATTTTAGATTGGCCTATTCATTAAAGTGAAAATCTTTACAACAAAAATATGTGTACACCAAGAATGTATAAATTTGTACATGTGTACTGAAAAATATTGTACAATTGTACACAATAACAATTGTATACATGGATTTAGAACTCTTCCTTAAAAACATGCACGAACACAAAATTCATGGACATCATTAGTAGATTCATGAGCGTTATTAGTAATTATCTATGTGTACATCATCGATCCTTAGTTGTGTACATGTAGTTTATCAAACACCTAACAAGCGTGTAGTGCCTAGACATGTTTCACGTGTACACCGTTTAGGAATGTCCATGTGTACACTGCTGCAGTTCTTCTAATAAATCTATGTGTACACCTATTGGTATCCCACATGATTAAAATGCTGCTGAGTTTCTTCGGTATACATGCCTTGTCCACCTAACATACACAAAAACCATAGTCACATAAGAAAACTAAATAATCAATTGAGGACCCAAGCTTTTACGGATACTGGATCATAATAATATGAGAAATTTACAAGGCGATAGTTTACCAATTTCAAGCAAGTTTCACGATGCCAAAACAATTTAACCAAACGTTTTTTGAAAAATACAAAAACATAAACGAAACATTGACCAACATTAACGGAGCACATTCACCCCAGCCACAGTGGTTGAAGCAGTTGTAGACCAAGGGAAAACGGCGACGGTGAAGATCCATTGCATGAACAGTCATACGAATCCCAGAAACATGGTGGAGAGCACATCCTCAACCGTCCATATGACCCAAAATAGTTTCACAGATCTTACAACCCATTTGTAGGCATGAGAAGTGAGCTCGTCTACATAATCGACATACGCTAGCTGCTGAATCAAGTAAGAATTGGTTGTTAAGCAAACAGAGAAATCAGCAGATTCAAAGAAAATCTGAATCAGAACTTCCTCTAGGGTTTGGCTGCTTGTTATCGGAGATACCACGCTTCTATTGTCGTTCTCAGATTTCTTCTTCATGGTAGAACCTGCTTAGTGAGCCCTGTGAGACGACATAAATTCTTCGGTGGCCATGGCGTACGGGGAGAAGAAGATGAAGAAAGTAAAAGAAAACAATTTAATAATTATGTGATTGTTATTGAATGTTAAAAAGTAGAGATTAAAGATTGATTTTTAATATTTTAAAATCTTCTAAAAGAACAATACGGCCACGGTAGGGAAATGAGTCTGCTTTGTTGTGTTATAATTAGTTAAGGGTTTTCTTGTCTTTTTCTTTCACTAAACTACCTCAGTAGTAGAAAGTGACTCAAGGTGTAATAAAAACTCTAAAAATGACCTGCAGTGTTAAAAACTCTATATACATTCTTACATACTTGTTATACATTCGCATAACTTTTTAAAAAAATCTCCCTAAAGCATACACTGATATTTGGTCCATTAGAAGATGTAGAAAAACATTAATAAAGATTAGATATCATATAAATTATGAAACAGGAAACTGTCAAAGTTTTTATATGATATAAAATCTGAAGTCGCCTCGTGACTCTTCATCAACAGCTGACACTATTAAATCTTTGTAGTTAATTGTCAATGTTTATTGCTATAACTTAGGTTTTGATAATCGGTTGTTAGTAAATAGTAGTAATTAATTAATTGTGACTTTCATCCCAAACTATATGCGTGGACGTACACGTAATGATGTCCAGCGCATAGGTAAAACAAATGATACTTACGTAGTTAACAGTAGTTATTCAACTAACAAGATATTTTGACTTCTTGTAAAACACAACTCATACGATTCGGTTATCCGAAGAGATCAGCAAATACAATAAGTATATCTTATAAGTTAGATAATTTTTACCGACACTTTCTTAACTTAAATAACATAAATTAACATCATAAGTCGACAAATGCTTCCATAAAACATGCACGGATGGATTAACTGACAACAATATATATATATATATATATGTTGGTTTACCTTAGGCACATATATATAAAGCTATATGCATATATTGACATTAGTAAACAGTTACCACAGCATAGTTTATTAAGGTTTGTTAGTGACAGACTGGGTATTTCTTGGCACTGTTAAGCTTAATTTTTTTTTCTTTAGGGTTTATAGTTTTTACTTGTAAAAGAATATGCTGTAAACCCATAAAATACGTTCATATATTAAGTTCACACATTAATATTCTAATGAACTACGCAAAATGCGTTCTAGCTATATTATCCTTGTTTGAAAAACAGAAAAGAAAGACCACATAAATGAGAAAAGTCTTCCCCTATCCACCAGTTTAGAAAAAAAAAAGAGTTAACAAATAAAATGGTTTCTGAAACGCAAAAGTGGCAACTAATATGTCTCGACAATTAATAAAAAAACAAAATGTTGGAATTATTGTGCTCAAACAGCAGAGTGAAGACAGATACACTTTGATACTCACTTCCACATTGCCAAATTATAGCGTCACATGGCCGCATTACGGTCAATTCATTCTTAAGGCCACCACCGTCTCAACCGGGTAACTTCTTTTGGCTGACTTGACTTTTGTTGCCATAATCGCCAAGCCATCAGTTATCATTTTTCGTGTAAGTTCCAAGTCTCGTGTGATCATTTGTATTAATTACATTTATAACCCAATAATCCGATTAGTCCTACAGATTATGAAAAAAATCAGGCAGGTCTTTAGTAGAAGATCACTCTAAAAATCAATTAGTTATATGAGATAATTATACTGATTCTTTCATAACCTGTAGGATTTGAATTGTAGTCTCATCTTAACACAAGAGTGAGACTAATCACTTTGCAAAATTACGGAAACAAGAATGTGTTTTCACTAAAAATAATCCCTAAAACTGTTTTATGAAACTGCCAATGAAAATTTTCTTCTTATTGCAGAAGTGTTTAGTGTCTTAAAATATTAAGATGACGAATTTTGACAAATCATTTTTAAAAGGGTGGTTTTTCTTCGAATGACTTTTACATAACTATCACGATTGTACCTATTCGAGTTCAAAAATAAGCTGATAAAGTTACAAATTAACATTTTAAGACAAAAGGATTCTAGAAAACCTTCATTTCTATACATTATTGCCAAAAGCAAAAAGAAAACAGATTAGTATAAGACATAAGTTATAAGTCACTCATTTTTCTTATGGTGAGTTTAACAGTAGGTCGGAGGACCCCACGGCGGCGTAATTCAGACAGCAGCCTCTAACAACTAACTTAGCCTTCCTCATATGTCTCATCTTTTGGTCGCTATTTACTTTATTTTATTTCATGTTTTCTAGCGAAACATATATGGAACAAATCTTCACTATTTTGTGCTTATTTTAGCTAAATTATTGAATGCATGAGATTGAAGGTGGCATTAATTTAATCATAAACTAAGCTGCTACATCTTGGAATGTGCTCCTAGTAAGATGCTCTTATGGGTAGGTATCGATTCAATGAATATTCTTTGAAATAACAAGAAGTACTGTATACGTTAATTAAGCTCAGTTAACTGACAAGTGACAAGTTTTTAAGATTAACCAGTTGATGTTGTTTGATTGCCATAAATTTATACGAATAAAAGCCTTCACTATTTGCACAAAAAAATCATTCACTAATCAGGAAAAATAGCAAACAATTTGTCCACTTTGACCAAAAAAAAGCAAACAATTTGTCCACTAAATGAGACAACCACATAGGAGAATCTAAAGTAAAACACGAAAGTCCCATGACGTTATTCACGATGTATGGTTATTTGCAAATTATTACTGTGATATTAAAATGTTTATCTTTAGATGTGTTTAGAAAGTTATATATATTATGATCTAGTCATACTGTTGTAAACAAGTAGCAATACGTATATTTTGTTCCAAAATGTACTAATACGTATAGCACGAATTGCGTAGATAAAACGTACTAAGAATTAATGGCGCACAAGGGGTTGACTATTATGTATTTTTGTGAATCATGAATTTAGCGTCACAAAGGGACGAAGAGATTAGCGATATTTATAAGCAGTTAAAAGCAAATTAAAGAAATAATCCCGTTGATTCAACTATCAACGTAAATGATTTTGTTAAAGTAAGAGTATTTATTACTGTGTTACGTTTTTTTTTTGTTAAAATATTACTGTGTTACGTGTGCAACTATTTTACATAACCAATATATCCAAGTCGTTGATTTTTTTCTTTTAATGATCTGCAATTGCTCCACTTGATAGAAACTTATTTAATAAATATTTTTAAAAATGGGTCTAAGTATCAGTAAATAACTAATATGTCAAAAAAACTAATATGTCATATACGATTTTAGTAATGCAAATAAATTTATGAAAAATATCACTCATCTGCTTACGAGTCTACTGTTACTTGAAAGCTTACCCGTCAACTAATACGAAAAAAGAAATTGATAAAAACTAAAAAGTAGAGAATGACAGATTAACAGAGCTTAATTAGGTTTTTAATATCCAATTAACAAAACGATACAGCATCTTGCAGTTGTCAGAAAGTTGAGGAAAACGTGAACTACCAAAGATAAATTAATCCAGATTCATTTGCCATCGTAACCTGTCATTCTCAATACTCGTTCATCTTTTTTTCTTCTATTTTTACCTTTCTATTATTTATTTTAATGGCACACCTCTTACAATTTATAGTGACTGACCTAAATCTAAATTAATTTTAACGTTCTAACATCTAGATTGGTTTTGTAAAATTATGCAAATTAGTTTACTATTTGAGTTTTACTGTTTGAATCCATTGTTGAAACTATTTTGACTATAAATACAGCTTCAACTGCACCAGTCATACCACAATGATTAGATAAACAGTGATACTCATTTTCGAATCAACTGCTGCAAGCAAAATCTAAATATTCTAGGAAATCACTTAAAAGATATCAGTTAAATATCGGGTGTTCAAAAAAAAAAAATTAGTATCAATATGTATTATGTGATATGTCTTCCTTCGTGGCTACGCACCAAAAGGCGCGAAAGAGAGCTTAGAGACTCCCTTTCTAAAGTTAAAGTTAAACTATCTTTATAATGTTTTAGATTTCTAGTACAACGCTATAGAAGCTTTATTCTCAGCTAAATCTCATTTACATGCTATTCTTTATCAAATTAGTGCTTTGTACCTTTCGCATACTATTTTATCTATAAAACAGAGCGGCTAAAGTAGGAGTTCCATGTTGTCCGGTGGGGATTTATTAATTTTAACGGCCGATTGACAAATTTGTGGTCTGATGGTTTTAGACTCGCACCATCCTTGAGGTCAGAGGTTCAAAGGCTTGATCACAACACTTTACTTTTGTTATTAATAAACTTTTAACTGCTCCCCAAAACAATACTTTGCTTTCAGCCCTTTTTATATCAAGACTCGCTTTGAGAACAATAAATTAAATATTTTCTAAGTCACCTTATCAGATAGTTTCTTAAGAAAATAAGTGAAAGGTAACTTCCAAAACACTTTCTGTATATCTTTTTATAGATTTTAGTCTCTTCCCACATTTCATACACTGAATTTAAATGTTTGAAAGATAAAAGATTTTTTACATGTTTAGATTTTTTTTTGGTTCTGATAGATTGTCAATTTTGTAATAGCTAAATAAATATATCTGGTGAGACTTGATGTTAATTTGCTAGAGATATCATGATAGACAAAAAGCCAAAAATTTAGATCCAAAGATATGTAATATGTAATTTACCATCAGAAAATTTCATCATAGATACTGTGTCATGGTGTAGTCGAAAACATGAGATTTGGTAGTGATCATTGGTATAATGATATCACATGTTTAGTCATCGCAAACTTTTTCAATAACGGTATAAAATACGAAAATTGCTGAGCACATATCCACATTTGGAATTTCAAACTTAGAATTATCGATCTCGTTGTCATGGAGTTGAAAGTGATATGATCAAATTACCTATTACATCCCTTAGTGGATGCAAACACATACATATATGAATGTGTAGATATATGACTAGGTTAACCAACTTTTATAAGAAATATTAGTTAGAAAAAAAAAATCTCTTAGGATAGTCTTTTTAATTTATTTTCACCAAAATAATTTTCAAGTAAAAAAATAACCAAAAGAGAATTTATTAAATGGTAAACATTCACTTATACCCTAAAATAACTAATCTAGATTTAGGGTTTAAAGTTAAGGATGAGTTTTAAGGTTGGTGTTTCGAATTTTTTAAAATAAAAAATAAATATTAAAAATTTCAAAATAAAAAGGGCTGTCTTGGTTATTTTCTTTTTTGAAAACTATTTTAGTTATAACAATTTGAGAAGATTTATTTGAGAGAGTTATCTAAAAAATTATATAAGAAATATAAGTTTTATCTAAAATATTCATCACGGTTGGGGATCGGCTCGGTTGACATGCTCTCTACGTCGGTAGTTACTTGACTGTGTTTTAACTGTACCGTAAGTAATTGTACGTACCATTGGCGATAACTTTAAATATTTATTTATAACAGGCTAAACCAAAATAATTAACGTGATCTAAAACAAAATTCCAAAACAAACAAAATAAAACCGAAAAGTAATTTAATTAAAATATAATTCGGTTTTTCTTTGCAGATGAATTTTGCTAATTTGGTCACTTCCAAAGAAAACGAACCAAAAAGAATTCTTTAGGTAAGCCTTTAGTCAAACAAAAAAAAAGAATTCTCTAGGTTAATAAGAATTTATTAAAACTGAATAAAGCTCATGAAAAGATATGAACGGAAACAGAAGCAAACTTCAATCCAAAGTTACCACTTCGATATGTTTGTAACTTTGTTGTTTCAAAAATAAAAACAAAATGGTAGCAAACTTAAATCCAAACGATGTCATATTTTCTTTGCAGGTTTCACCAAAAAAGAAGTATGAGAAAATGGGACTACATGACCAACTAACTATGTGTCTATATATAGAATTGGTTTATTTTCTTGTTTATAAGCAAAACATACGCATGCTTAACTGTCTTGACGTGTGGTGTCTATAGACACGAGGTCTTTTTTTTTGTGCAACAGACACGAGGTCTATAGTTACATATTTTGTGTCTTATTGTCCATCGAACTTATATGAAAAACAAACTGAGTTTTTATATTTCACCGTTCTAATCAAGGAAAGTAAAATTTTAATTTTCAGCTAACCTATTAAAAAGTGCGCATTGGTGAAACAAATTTTCAAATAACCTGAAAAAACATATTTATCTACCATAAACACTTAACCTTGAAACTAGTTGTTGCAAATGCCATCGAATTTAAAGTGATACACTGATACTGAAGTATCGAAATTAAATTGATACTGAAGTATATTTGAACATGAAATGAGAATATATATTTGATTTGAATTAACCAACTCTATAGACCTACCTAATGGTATCCAAACCAAGAAGTATGGGTCTTCATCCGTCTCCCTTATGATTTGGACTGATCTGGCCTATTAATTTCGGCCCATTTAAATACGACAGTGTTGGATATTGTATTGTAAAGAGTAACAATCTTAGGACTGTTATATAATTTTATCGAGTAAGCCAATAATTGTGAATGTGAACCGAAGATAACTTAGAGCATCGGTCGTAACCGGTAAGAGTTTTTAAAACAAAAAAAAAATAATGTTATTATAAATAATTTAATTATGCATTAATTTAGTAAAACCAATTGAGACGGTAATGCAGTGACATCTGTCATTTGAAGTTAAGAATCGACCCTTAAACGTCCACGATAAAAATCTTTTCTATTCTCTCTCACCAATATTAATTATTTTTTATTTTTTCTTAAAAGACAAAATCTCTTTAAGAGATCACCGATGGAGCTGCTCTTGTGCTCAACGATCATGTTAGGTTGTTTGTGTATATATGAAATTTTAGGTTTTTATTTTTGACTAAATCAAATTTTAGTTTCATACAAATTTTATTTCGAAACTATTAACAACTTTATTTAAAGAAAATATTAATAATTTACATCATATCCCACGATCGCATTCGTTTACTTTACTGTTGATACCATCAAGGCATCAAGAACATTAAACAATATGTTTATAGAAAGTACACTAGATAAAGTTAAATCTCCTTCATTACCATGTACCAAATAAATAAAAACCTACCATCTTTAGTTCTTTACGTAAAATCTCCAACCAACCATCTTCCATAACTTCCACAAACGAAAAGTTATATGAAAAACTTTAATTAATAAGTTACAAAAAAAAACTTTAATTAACTAAAATTTAAAGAACGTCAAAAATCTCCAACTGTCAACCACGTGAGGTGCACATGCGTTGACGACCGTGAGTAGAAGACTCTCTTCGTCAAGCGGACAAGCACTTACAGCACATGCACACACACAAGCCTCCTTACTAATTTGGTCCCCCTATACTAATTTGATTCATGAATTTACAATCCCTAACTATATTTAGTAACTCTTTCGCATTATTGACTTAACCAATTAACTAGTCATAACCTCTCCTCTCTTTCTTTCTTAAAGACTCTCCTCAAGATTATCAGATTAACTTTTGTAGGGTTTAATTTATCTTTTCAGGCAAAAACAAATTATGTACCCTCCTCCTTCCTCCTCCAAGCCCACCGCTACCGAAGGCGGCGACGCCGAGAACAATCCATATGATGAAACTACCGGTGGTTTCTCCTCCCTCGGCTCTCAAACTCACCATAATCTTCCACCTCCGCCGCCGCAACAGCACAATCCCAACGTCGTCGGGTTCGGTCATTACTTCTCAGGCGAACCATCTACCATCGGACATTCCGGCGCTTCTTCTTCTTCTTCTTTGTTCCGACACAGAAGCTCTCCGGCTGGATTCTATGACCAACTTCTTCCCACTGATCCCAACGGTAACTTTTGCGTTTCTTACATTTTCCACCACAACATTTTCATGTATAGTCAACGGTATGCTAATTAAAATGCACTCTTACACATAGGCACATCATAAGATTATAATTAGTATTATTTGGTTAAGTTAATCAATGTTTTGAATTTTATATTGTTTCATTAGGAATATATATAATTATATTTAAAATTTTATACAAAATTGTTATTTTTATTTAGTTGTACCAATTAGAACCGATATAATATCAAATTTGTCTAATTTGATCATTACCTATATTTACTACTCCCTCCGTTTTCTTTTATAAGTCGTTTTAGAACTTTGTACATAGATTAAAAAAAATATAAATTTCTTATATTTTCTAAACAAAAACATCATTAATTTTTACCTAACCACAAATCAACCAATGAAAAAATAAAAGATATATTATCATTGGTTATACAACATTAACTGTTAATAAATTTTATATAGAAAATCGAAAAACGTCATATAATATGCTTCAATACCACTTATAAAAGAAAAACGGAGGGAGTATTGCAGCATGGTTCAAATATGTGAAGTTTATGAAACGTAGGATTTGAATAAACTTGTATTGATTAAACGAGTTGGTAAGTAAATTGGTCTAACACGTAAATTTGACTTCCTGGAATCCAAACCATGTAACATTGAATTGATTGCGATGACTTTAATTATTTTGTCTATCTGTTTCCCCCACATATAAAATTTATACGACTTTTGTTTTCTAATTAATTAGTAACAATGATAATATCAACAACTTAACTGAAAATCGAAATCATAAGAGCTATCAAAATATCTGCCTGCTGTAGATTTTTTGTTTGGTTTATATGGTTAATCAATCTATCGATTTTATTAACAGCTTTCTCTTTCATTTATGTTCGGAGGAACCATTGGCCATCTGATTTGGTGTGCATATATATACTGAAAATACATGTATACAAACGTACGTATATATACATATTACATGCATGAACAATTGAACATGTATTTCCAGGAGAGGCAAGTTGTATAATTTAATAATGTAACTGGCAATTAAATAGCGTGTATTATAAAACATGCACTTGCCAAAAGTATATCTTAAAAAACGAATCATTGAAAAAGTAGTCTACTTGGCAATATTAAATCCATCCCACTTGCGTTTTTTCTTCTGACAAAGCAGCCATACGGCACACCCTGCTGACGTGGCTTCAGCGTAGTCACTATTTTGATTTTCGGATACACCTACTTGTTATTATAAGAAATGGATTTATTTTATTTAATTTTTATAAGAATAATAACATAGATGTATTACTTTTGTTGGTTGCAACTTGCAAATAGTAATTTATAAAATTAATTTTGCGCAATTTGATCTTTTGTTCATTGCATCCGTCTGGTTTATTTTCCACTGTAATACATGTGCGAGCCCCAAGAAAGTTTACCCCTCTTGCATTATTAAATAGAATAAATGATAATAATAGTTTGGAATGCTAATAGTGAATATTTCTAAGATTCTTTTCATGAATCTTTATTCTCTGTCATATTGGCGATAAAAAAATCTAAGTAGAGACAAAGGAAGGTGTCCTCGAATCTCGAACACGGCCCATTGTCTTCTATTTGTATATCTATATATATACGTTATAAAATCATACTGGTTATTAAAATACTGACATAGATACAAGTTAATAACCCTACATAGCATTACATCTCTTTCGATTTAAATTTGTTAATGGAAGAGGGAACAGGTTTTTCTCTAGGGCGGCCAAACGGAGGATACGGCGGAGGAAGAGGAGGAGAAGAGCGGGGGCCATCTAGGTTGAAGTCGGAGCTGAGATTCTCCGGCGGGAGTAGTAGTAATTATCAAGAACATAACTCTCTACCTAGAATCTCGGAGGTACAAGCGGCTGCGGCGGCTACAAACGGTGTCGCATCGACAAGTATGAGTTTTGGAAATGATAATAACAATTGGAACAGGTCTTCTCATATCAGTTTCACCATTGATGAACCTGGAAAACGGTCCAAGACCACAGACTTTTTCACCTTAGAAACTCAGGTATTTCTATATTTTTTGTGGTTGTTTATGCATTTGTGTTGTATCAATCTTGAATACTTTAATTGTCTATGCAATAAATTGTCGTAATTCTTCGAATCTGTTAGGTAAAAGAGTGGAAATTGCATATGTCCAAAGTTATGTGATTTGTATTTTTATTATTGTTTCTCTAAGTTTGGAGAACGTTTATGATTGATCTATATATGTATGATTTACAAGTTGTATGTTAATAAATGATATTATACTGTGCTGAGTGGTTTTGTGTAATATACTCTAGTATGTAGACTGTAGTCTATAAATCAGAAAAAAGTTCCATAAAGTTAATTTTTTTTTTTTGACAACCCATAAAGTTAATTAGCAAAAGGGATTTCAAGTTGAAATAAATGCCCATAAAAATGTATGTCACAAGTTCATGTATGTTGAGTGGTGTTGTCTAATACATATACATACTTTAGAGAAGGTACTATCAAGTATCATTGATTTATTAATATTTTCACAAATGTTTATAAAGCTTTATACTGATGTTTGGTATGGTTCTGATTTTTTAGTTAAGCATGCCACAAACGTCTCTGGAAATGGCGAGAATGGAGAGTTTGATGAACATCCCAGAGGGTTCGGTGCCCTGCAGGGTTAGGGCCAAGCGTGGATGTGCTACTCACCCGCGTAGTATAGCTGAAAGGGTTAGTTGTATTCTACTGATTTGATATTAATGTTATTACATGAGTATATGTGAAACCCGAAGAAAGCAAGGGTATGATCAAGTTTTCTGTGTAGGATAGAAGAACGAGAATAAGCGGGAAGCTGAAGAAGCTACAAGAACTGGTGCCTAATATAGACAATGTGAGAGATACGAATTATAATTTATATATTATATCTAATTATATCTAATTTAGGTCTAATCAAGGAGATCATATATACATATATACCTAAAAATAATGTTTTGACTTTTTCGTTTTGAAGCAAACGAGCTACGCAGAAATGTTGGATTTGGCTGCTGAGCATATCAAAAGTCTTCAACACCAAGTAGAGGTGCGTCTTTCTGTGCACTCGATATATGACATTGTCTCAAACTGAAGTGAAGATGATCATATTAATTAATCCTTACTATTATATGCATGTTGAGAAAATGCTACTTTTATTTAACTCAACCATATTCTGGTGTGTTGAAAAAGCAATAATGGTAATATAGCAGTTATTTTACAGTTGATCAAATCATGAATCAACCTTTACTCAGGTGCTTATAACATTCTATACAGCAAAATGTACATGACAACTATAAATTTTGCGGTAATTAGTTTATGTTTTCGTGAATGATCTCATACATATATCTTACTTTTCTAAAAGAAAAAATCATGACATCAATAGGGAGTTTAAAGCAGGTCACTGGATACATAGTTGCCCTATGTACGTTAAAAATCATAAATAGTCGCTCTATGTATACAATCACATAGAAATAGATAGTTATGTATAATATCATACAATAAGTGGTTATATAGGCTGTGCATGTTTGAGGTTAACCTTAGATTATGAGGTTCAATGTAAATTCACATGATAGTCTTATTGAAGTAGTATATGAAAAAACACTCGAGTTGGACTTCTGTCTATAAAAGCCATACAATTGGAACATGAGATTTCAAAACATAGATATTTGCTTAGTATTTTTCTGCCAAATACGTTTTCTTAGTTAATGCTTTATTTTCGTTGATTGTTTATCATGTGCAGTCACTAGAAAAGGGGATGGAGAGATGCACTTGTGGGGCGTGTAAGAAGCGATGAGGAAAGAATGATATGTTCCTAAAGATGATCCAAGATATTATAGAAGAAAAAGAGACAAAGGAATCGAATTCAAAGAGAAAGAACACAATAAAAAAAAAGATTTTGATTATATAACTTAAGCATGCTCATTATAGTTCATAACCGGTTGCAACTTGAGTGCTTATCTCTCTCAAACTCAATATTTTATTTTATAAGCCGATCACGAGTATAATTGTCTAACACATCAATAATAGAGAAAGATGAGGCAAACTCTGCCAACACTAGAGCAAATTGATTGGCCTGCCAAGCTCTAAAGTAGAAGGAAGGTTGAAGAAAGCTTCTACAGTTTTATGCCTAGATAAAATACTTGTAAAATCGTCATCATTAAAGATAAAGATGAGAAGCTTGTGGAGAGTGCTACCGACATATAGAATCACTATCCGGACGGATAAATGCTAGACTCGGCTCGTGTTTAAATATATCCAACTGACTATAAAAAAGTTTGGATAATTTTGTTAGGCGATGCAACTGTGGTTTGCGTCTAGATGATTCTAGGAAAGGAAATTAATTAGGCTTAAGATTTTTATTATCAAACAAAGTCGTATCTCATTGTAAAAGAGTTCTTTTTATTTGTTTTGATCCAGTTTAAAATTCATTCAAAAAAAAAAGTTTGGATAATTTTGTTAACTCTCGTAAGTTCAGAATTCAGGCCATTGCAAGCATGAAATACAGCTTGAAGGCACTCCCGGTAATGAATACTTAGGTCTTGCCTTGTTGAACTTTGTATCCAGATTTTGTAAGAAGTGTCCTAGCTAGTCCCATGGTTCTTGGTGTATATAATTTATATTTTGTATGTTTCTTCCTTGTTCTTCTTGTGTTATATATACATCATAAATGATTCAAGGTGGCTACTTGGGATAGAGGCTTGAATCGAAGGAAAATTAAAAATAGAGATTTAGATATAAATTATTGAAAGATTTTAAGTATTATATATATTTTAAAATAATCATTCACAATTGAAAAAAAAATCTCAAATATCTTAATTTTTCATATCTATTCAAATTTCAATTTCTTTATATTTTATTTGAAAAATAAATATAAAACTTAATTATTTTAGAATTTTAATCATATTTTTCATTAGCATTAATTATTCAAAATACTTGAAAATTGTAGCATAAATCTTATCAAAACATCTATAATCTAAAGAAAATTCCGATATCTTCAAAATTCACCTAAAATCCCATCAAATCTAAAAACTTGTAAAATTTTCTAAAGCTCTAATCCAATAAGCATTTTCACTGCAAAAAAAAATGCATATAGAATTCGTGAATTCTCTTTTCTTTTTCTTTTTATATTTACATTCTTCTTTTTTTATTTTCTCCCGATAACTATAAGTACATCTTCTTTGATCAAAAAAAAAAAAACTATAACTCTATAAGTACATTTCCAAAAGCCCTCGGCCCCTAGCCGAATTATTTCTTACATCCCCTCGAAAAACCTAGCCCCCTTGTTTAATTATTCACCATAGGATCCTCCTCAAACACGATAATCTTCTTCTTCTTAATTATGGCCTTCTTCTTACCCCCTCTGTTCCTGTTTCTTGTACAGATCTTTAAGTAACTTGTATTTGCTATATGTTTGAAGTTAACTTTTTGTGTATTATGATTTGAGTTTCAGCGACAGCCACCAAGACCTTTTACTAATAGAATATTAAAAACAATCTAAGTTGACAATCTCGTATACAATTGTCAAAGATTAGATATGTAAGTATAACACACCTTTAGTCGTTTTTTAAAACTTTTTCATTTACCGTACTATTGTTATCCTCCAGCCAGGAGTTCTTCAAAGAAGGTGGCCAACTTGTTAATGTTTCAATGGCTATTGGACGCGATGGCCGTTTCTGTCAATTTGCCTATGTTAAGCTTGCTTCGACTGAAGCTAACAAGGTTAGAGACTAGGAATCTTTTGCCATTCTCCTAAAGTTCTAGAATTTCATACACGAATAAATTTACAAATTACAATACAAAAATAACACTCTTTCAATACCATAAATTACAATTTATTTTAATACTAATTGTTTTAATTAATATGTTTAAAATGTCAAAAAAGTTAAAAATTAGTAGTGAAAACACACAACTTCTTTTAAAAAGTAGTATTAAAAAAGTAGTGTTGAAAACACACAATTTATTTTACTATTAATTGTTTTAATTAATATGTTTAAAATGTTAAACATGTTAAAAAGTAGTAATGAAACGAATCTAGAAAACTTTGGAGGGAGTATGATCGCATTTCATTTGACAAGTAAAGATTACTGATTACATTGTTTTTCTACTTTTAAGGCGGTGGCCTTTAACGGTAGATCTTTGCTAGGTCGTCAGATTAGTCTTCTACTCCACAAAGCAGGTACAATTTTATTTTTATTTTCCAATGTCTGTGTGTAAGGATATTCTTGTGTTGTTGATACGTGATAGTAGTAATCTTCTCCTGCGTATTAAATTCTTCTTTTTTTACTGTTGACATTAAACGTGTGTGCTGCTTTTCTTCAGGTTAGAGAGAGACCAATGTGAATCTACAGAATCAGATGTTATCTGAGCCTCTGAGGAGAATATTTCTGACTCAGACTCCGAGGAAGAAGTGGATGGTGGATTGACCATTGAAGTTAGGGGTGGGCACGGATCGGATAGTACCATATTTTTTGGTATTTGCGATTTGCTTCGTATCTTACGAATATCTGATTTTCCGATTTGCTTTGCTTCGGAGAAATACGGATATTCGGTTTTACGGATATTCAGAACTTTTTTAAATATTTGCGAATATCTACGGATATCTCATACACCATGTTTTATACACGTAAATCTAACAAAATTATACATGTTTTTGTTTTTTTTATTCTTACATAATATTAAACCAAAAGTGAAAATTAGTGGAATTATATGTTCCATATTTTTTTATAATAAAATAATCTTTTTTGATAAAAAACACATAATTTTAGAAAATTATAGTTTTTAGAAAGATTTTATATTCTTTCTTTAATTTAATACATTATATATTTTTATAAATAATACAAATATATGTTGAAGTAAAAATTTATACATAGTTAATTGTAGATATTCATTTATTTGTATAAAAACCGGAGCGGATTGGATATTCGCCTTTAAAAAATTTAGTATTTGTGATTTGCTTCGTTTTTAACGGATATTGAATTTTAATATTTGCTTTGCTTCGAAGACTTACGGATATTCGGATTTTTCAGATTGAATCGAAACGAATAACGAATCGAATCAAATTTAACGGATAAAATGCCCACCCCTAATTGAAGTATGTATCTCTTTCTCTCTGTTTCTCTATTAGTGCATATTATTTTACTAATCGTGAATTCTCTTGGTCAACTTTAAAATCAGTGATTTGAAGGATCCAATAGTGGCTATTGTTAAGAAAATCACAGAACATATAATGGTGGAAATTTCAACTGGTAGAGAAACAAAAGAAGTTGGAAAGATCTGTTATTAATGGGGAGAACTCAACCGATGAGGAAACTGAAGAGAGGCATTGATTTATAGATTTATAGAATTATTTTTACACTGAATGAGTTGGCAATTTGATTGGTTCTAAATATTTTGTCCTAGGTGGACATCTTTAGAAGTCTCCAAATTAGTGTCTTTTATATAGTAGAGATTATCTCCGATTTAGTTTAATTGTCGTTGTAAAGTAAAAATTTCGTTTCAAAATAAATGTTGTTTTAGAATTTCAATTTAAAATTTAAGAATAATTTTTTTTATTTTTTTTACATTGTTTATGGTTAGGTGTATATGTAATGATGTCTTTATTTTGAAATGTACAAAATTAAATGTTGTATTAGTCTGTGTGCATAAGCCTAAAAAGACAACTAAAATGAAACTGCTGGAGTATAATCAACTTATAAAACATGTAATACTCCCTCCGTTTCGTTTTAATTGTCGTTTTAGATTTATGCATACATATTAAAAATCATTTAATTTTGCATATTTCCAAAATAAAAACACCATTATTAATACACCTAACCACCTTAAAGCCAATAAAAAATAGATTGAAGAATGTTATTAATAAATTTTACATTGAAATCATAAAACGACACTTATTTTGAAACTAAAATTTTGCTCTAGAACGACAAATAAATCGAAACGGAAGGAGTATATACAAAACTTAACATTTGTAATACAAATTTTAATTTCAAAAAATATTTAAGATTCCAAGTTTTACTTCTAAAAATACCAACATTACTTGAAAATAATTCAATTTTACAATCTATATTCACTTATCTTACTCATCTATGTGAAAACAGATCGATTTTATCAAATTTAAATGATTTTGAATTATTTATTTACATGATTTAAATTTCAGTTGTATTTAAATTTTACTTTAAATTAATTTAATGCAGCTCACTACCGTCACAACAGTATCAAATATATAAATGATTGAAAGGAAATAAATGAATTATCTATAGTTTTTTTTGTATTTATTCAGTCGTATTCTTTCATTGTTTTTAATGAACTCAAAATGTTTTTTCTTAATTAATAACAAAAACCTTCTCTTATAGTTTATCTTAACACGTTGTTACCACAAAATCAATAATTATTTTATCGAAAAGTAAATTTTGAATAATTAGAAGCAAAATTATGATAACGTGATATTTTAGTATATCTATCACTAACTAAATATATTAAAAGTAATTTTAGATACTATACTTGGTTGACCAATAATATAGATGTAAACATACTTAATTGATTAATTATTTTCTTGTATTTGAATTTTGTTTTAAAAAGTTTCACCTCAAGGTGTATCCCGACATGCTTGATTAAACTGCTTGAAACCGTTTTATAAACAATTTTTTTTTTCATATGGGACATTTTTATAAATATTTTGAATTAAAAAAAAAACTTTAATAAAGTGATTTTTGTGTAGGATGATGAGGTGGAGATCGTGCATGTAACATCTGAAGCAGCAATTAAAACAATTTTTTCTCTTTTTCGTTGTAAGTGGATATGAAATCAAATGTTAATTTGATTCAAAATCTTCTTTTAAATATTTATCTTTTTGAAAATTGAAGGATAAGAGACATGTCAAAACGGAATAAGTTGAATGACTTATATTTTAATCCCTTTGTTCCTAAATATAAGATGTTAAAGTAAAAACACATACATGTATATTAAGAAACTTAACTTTTGTCTATAAAATAGTATTGAAACTTTAAATTAATGATATTCAACCTAATTATAAAGTAGATTATTAAATATAATTGGGTACACAGTTTTTAATAAAGTAAAAATTATCTAGAAAAATGAAAACATCTTATACATTAGAACATCAAATTTTTTTAAAACATCATACATTTAAAAAAAGAGAGAGAGTAGTATATAAAGAATTTTTTGCCCACTTATTTTAAGTGTTAGTTAATGGTTTTTTTTTCCTGTTTCTGGAAGCAGAAAGAAATCTATATGATAATCCATTGCATGTGAAGTATCTACAAAACCCTTTTCTGAGTTTGGTGAATCAAAGCTACCCTTTTAGATGTAGTTCAAATGTTGTTTAATATACAAAACTAGTTGCATTTTCTTTCAGCATCATAGTGGATAGTGCTCTGCTAGGCCATTTGTAAGATATACATCTGAAATTTGGCAGTTTAATTAGTAGAATTATTAGATTTCTGTTTATTATGGACTTCCAATTATAAAAAATTGGTGATAAGTGAATTGATCTTAAGCTTTTATATATTATTTAATGTTTCACTAGATTTTCGTTGTGGGATAATTTATCCCTAATAATCTTCTTCAAAGAGGTGATGACTCTTACCGTCTAGAAATCTTGAAACTGTAAGATATTTATACTCGGTCGAGTCAATCTAGTACGACAGTTATAAGCGGTCGGATAGTTAAGTACAATCGAACCAAATACTAACTATCTTAAATAAAAAATTGCAAGCACAAGTCAAGTATTAAGCCTTAATAAATTTTAACTATTCAGTTTGCTTTGACTTCTAACTCGTTCACAATTTTTTTTTCTTAAGCAATGCTGGCATGCGTTTTTTAAAGTTTCAAAATCTTGGTTTATTTAATTTTGAAAATTAGCATGCTATAATTTTTTTTTTTGTTTATACATGTTACTTACGTTGTTTAGCTTTAAAAGATCAAGTATCCAATACTGTCAAACTGGATAACAAACCGAAAATCTTATTTTTTATAAGCATAGTATTTTTTATATCTTTTAATACTTGTTTTATTACTTACTTTGTTAATTTTATTAGTTATATATACATAAAATATGTAACAATTAATATAAACAATAACACTAATAATAATAATAATAATAATAATAATAATAATAATAATAATAATAATAATAATAATAATAATAATAATAATAATAATAAAATTAGTTTTTCTTGAATCCGTCTAGACGTCTGCGTAGATGCATAACGGCCACCCAAATTATATAAATTCGTATAAAAGCGCATGAAAAGATGCGGGGGATTACGGACAACCGCCTAAACCATACTTTAGAACACTGAAGCTATAGAACATATAAGGAGAGAAAGTGAAGGTGAGCCTTCATCAATGTATGAGCTTAGTGGTTCCAATTGATACATTATGATAGAACCTGTCCAACGGTTTAAACACTCAGAGGCTGGTAGATTGGATAGTCTTGGACTTGAATGGCCAAGTGGTGGACGTGTAGGATACACCAAGAGTTGTGGAAGGCTTTTTGTGCTTGTGGTCTCTTTAGCCATGAGCGTCGGCTCACAATCAGTTAAGAGGAATTGCATCAGAGATCCCTCTCTTAGCAATCGATTACAATGTTCATCAAGAACAATCGATTAAAAGTTTGATGAATATTACAAAGTTTGCATATGCCTTTATATAATAGGGCATGTGGTATACAAAAGGTTTAGCAATAATTAACTCGAACCTATTGGCCCTATCGATTTGATATTAGCAAACAAACATACTGGCTAAAGAAATATCTTTGAAACGTACATATTGGCTTTTTAGCAAAACGCAAACGAGTACAATATGATTACGCCCTAATGTAATCATATTATGATAAATTTTCATATCTAATATAGAAAATATAGATATAGATGTAGATGTATATTTCGGAAGGTGACATTTTGATCAAACAGCACATACAATTAAAAACTGAAAAAGGTATTAACCCGATAGTGTAAGTTTCTTCAGCATAATACATTGATGGTTATCCAATTGTGTTATGACTAAGGTTGAAAGAAGAATGTGGCAAATGTGATTCTTCGTGGATTACAATATAGTTTGTATACAATTTGTCTAAATTCATAGAAAACGCTCAGTAAAACTAAAAAAATGAAGTTAGTTTTTGTTTTTTTGTTCATCCCATAAGCTAAGTAATCAGGAATCTCTAAATTAGTTTTGTTGTTATTCTTTGTTATAGACAATGATATGCTTGGAACTTATGTAATAAACAAATAAACAAAACGTTTATATTGTAAACAAAAATATAAGAAAACCATGTCAATATAAAACATGTATAATATACAGTCTCTCTATTATTGATGTTAGTTAACTCTTATTGAAGTTTCGATTGAACCGAACCCAAATAAATCACATACATTCGGTGTTTTATGGTTAAAATGGATGAAAAAGCTAACGTTAATGTTATACACATATACTAGGTGATTACTGGCGCATGTGCGCGGGATAAAATTTATATACTTATGATTATTGAATATTAACTTTGATCATTCAACCATAATTATATTGTGTTATAACTCATAAGTCTACAATTTTATAGATTATGAACCATTAATATAAGTTGCTGAGTATCGGGCCATGTTTATTGATATTTTTGTTTTTGTGAAGCCACAATATCATCGAAAGTATCAACGAAAGGAGAAAAGGGGACTAAGATATGGAATGAGTTAGTTTTGATTGATCGCATCTCCATATATAATTTCACTTTTAAGCCTTTGTCTTTTCGATCTACTAATTTGATTTGCTCACATATGTTTTGTATATGTTTTAACTTTCGATCTATAATTTACTGACACAGATATTTGAGTTCGATTTATATATGTGTGGAGTAATGCCACAGTGTATTAAGTAGAGAAACAGAAGATCGAACCAACGCGATCCGAACCGAAAATATTTTAGGTATCTAAATATATTCGAATCAGATTTATTTACTTAAATATATTAATTATTTTCAAATTTAATATTTAAAAGAATATATAAAATACATAAGATGTTATTAAATTGTCCGAAATACTTTATAAAATAGTTAAAAAGCACATGTTTAAAATAGCTTAATGATAATCAGAATACCAAAAATACTTACAATATCTATTGATTTTATATCCAAATATTTAAGCTAAACCAATTTTTATGTTAAGTTTAAGTATTTTGGCATACATTATTCAAAATTATATATTTTATATTATATTATTTTTAGATTTGAGAAATTTTAATAATATATGAACTTTTATTTAAAAAATAAATAAATGGATTATCCAAACCTAAACCCAAACCGAACTGACAAAGATTCGAACCAAATCTGCAAAGATCCGAACCAAAAATAACCACACATAACCTAACCAAACCAAATGAAACCCGAATGCTCATCTCTAATCAAATGTAAAAAAATGGTTATTGAAAAATATAACATATAAAATCTAATTTTACACGATTGCTTTGTTGCTAATATTACATGATTTGTTTGTTGTATTAAAGGAAACTAACCTAGTATGTGATTATCACCAAATTAATTTTAAAAATCAATCACATACGTATCACATGTACTTTCTAAATTTGAATCTCTATGATCGTTAAGTTTCTATATTTTTGACAGATTCATCGCCTACTATGAATGTGTAATACCATAAAAAGAGTTTTTTAAAATTACGAATATAAACAATATATAGTCATAACCGTATTTACATTCCTAATTTGTGTTAAATTGAGGAGAATACAATTAAAACCAGTAATCTTCCTACGTGATTGACAGAGGATTGAAGATCTTTTATTTATTACAACCGAATCCAAGGCATGATTAAGCTTAATCACGTGGTTTGTCACGCAAGTAACTCGTGATAGAGAATTCATATTGATAATATTTCTTATTAAAGTCTTTCAATGGATCATTTGATTTGATGATATGAAACCATTAAGATTTATAATGATTTATATTATGATTTTAAGTTACAAAAAAGAAGATAAAACATAAAATTTAGGAAATATAAAATAATACATGAAATTAGTATTTAGCAGTTTCGTAAAGATAAACCCTATACAAAGTCTAGGATACGGGTAATACGTATGATAAACTAACTATGGTAATACGTATGTTACAAAAAGATAAACATTTTATCTAGGAAACAGTTTTTGAAAGATAAACCAACTTTTATTTAGCAAGCAACTCGTTTGATTATAATTTATATTTGATAATATCTCTCAAATAATACATGAAAATAGTATTTCACAAAAAAAAAAAGAGTCGTCATTTTATTTAGGAAATATAAAATAATACATGAAACTGGTATTTAGCAGTTTTTTAAAGATAAATCCTAAACAAAGTCTAGGATGCGGGTAATACATATGATAAACCAAATTTTATTTATATTAAGGTAATGTGTATGTTACAAAAAGAAAACATTTTATTTAGGAAACAGTTTTGTAAAAAAAAATTATTTAGCAAGCGACTCGTTTGATTTTTTATTTTTTATTTGATAATATCTCTCAAATATCAGTGATTTAGCAATTTGTATATCGAATACTACATGTAATTTACCAATACATGAAAATATCACATGAAAAAAATATTACATGAAAAAAATAATGATGCTAGATACGGGTGAAACAAAATGTTAAGATAATTCGTCCAAAATGTCTATATAATTCGTCCGTATGAAACAAAGTGTAGGATACATACCATAGTATTTTAAATAATTATGAAACATATGATATACGATTAAAATCTCTGTGATTTTCGGATGAGTAAATCGAATGCATTTGACTAATAATCCGTGTAGTAGTACATGGTAAATAATAATGGGAAAACATCAATCGTAGGCATTGTATCTTAGGTTAGTCAATTAAGAAAAAGCTTAGAGTATATTAGTTAAGTTATAATTTAGTGACCAATGACATCTATTGTAATTATTCTAGTTAACTAAGGGTCTTTGAAAATATGTTATGAGAGAGCATGTAGTGATGACACATAAGAAATGACACTATTGTAAATCACACATGAACTAAAGGTTATTTATTTATAATGCTCCTAAAATAATATATAAGGGATAGTATAATGGAAATTAGGTAAGGATAATTAAGTTGTTTCTTTAATAAAATAAAATGAAAATACAGAAAATGTTATTACCTAACGAACTTATATATCGAATATTTTTTCCTGCTACACAGTTCTTTAGAATTTAAATTAGGAAATTTATATTGAAGATAAAAAAAAACTTTGACACCCTAGAATGAATTGACTAATTGTTTTTCGTAGCTTACGAAAATGCTAATAATGAATTTTCATAGTAGTTAATGTAAATAAATCTTATTAATCAATAAGTTAGTAGAAGAAAATATCCAAATGTATCGAACCCATTATAAATTTTAAGTTTTTAATCCACAATTCCAATTACAATTGTTCTCGGCCTAACATATAGATATTATGTAAACAATTCAAAATTGTATATATATAAAAAAATTCGATCATATATAAATTTTAAATTTGTCAATACTAAATGTTTTATGTTTTAATAATATATCTCACTCTATACAAGATGCGGATCTTATCCTATTTGATATATTATTCGACAAAGAAATATAGGTACTTGTTGGGTCTTTCTTTCTTTTGGACTGAAACAGTGAAACATAATCTTTTTTTTTTTTTGAAACACTGACTGAAACATAATCATACACACACTTTAGTAAATTTTAAAGTCCACTTTGTTTAATCCTAAACCCATAAACCAAACCCTCAACTTATTTGTTTGTTGCTGAATAGGGCAGGATCACATACTATTGTGGAGAGTGAGATCTTGAGAAGAGAGTCACTAGAGATACTGTGTATTGTGGGGTGAGCGATCGGAGAACGCGAGGCAACGAGAATGGGAACATCGGAAGCAAAGTGTGGGGAGAGCTGAGTGCGGCGTTGGCAGAGTAGGTGAATCACGTTGATCAGCTGGAAAACTATGTTGAATCGTTTGGTTCAGCGGAGATCGGATGCAGAAAAACAAACGACGGAGACGAAGCGGACAATGAAATCGATGGAGGAGTCATTGATGACTATCGTCCTTGATCGATTGCTTGTGGAGGAAGATGAACCAAACATATATCCGATAGCTTTAGTAGGATCGATTTTGATTGGTTCATGAGAAGGAAAATGATTGAGGAGACCGAGCCGATCACTTTGTCTCAGTTTCTGGAGACGACTTAAATGAGTGAATCAATTTGAGGACTTGGCCTGTTACAACATACTATGGTATTGAAAAGGAAATAACGAAGAGGGAAATACTTGGAGCATTAAGTGGTCACATTATTGTAACTAAAACAGATTTGAAATTTTTGCTTGCAGGATCAGGTACCACCAATAGAAAGGACATGAACAGTTAAACTTAAGACAACCTTTCTGCAACTTAAACTCACTTGCAAATTCTTGGGCTAAAGATGGTCCCAACATCAGGAAGCCAAATTCTTCGTCACCGTATGTTGTCGTTTGCAGCTTCAGGACCAACCAAACGATTCAGGTTTTCCACCTAAAACTAAAAGACGTTGGGAATTCTGATTTCAGACATTGGCCGCAAATAACAGGTCAGATTTTCAATTGGGGTGTTCGGATTTTTGGAAACAGAGCAACAGATCTTGTCTTCTTGTTTTAATTCACCGTTTTGTTTTCTGGAATATTATGAGATTCATGTTCGTGGGCCTCAAAACCTCTGGCATGGTGACATCAGTCATGTATGCGTGAGAAAAAAAAAATCCTAGGTAAGTAACAAAGGGAATAAATAGACTCCATTACATGAACTATAAACCACACAAGAGAGAACAAATCCATGGAAACGATGCGCGTAAGCAGACTCTCATACATAAACCAGACATAAAATGACAAATTAGGGAGACAAACTAAGAACCCAAAATAAAGGGCCGGTTTTGTTTGAACTTTGAGATAATTAGGATTTGTACATATCGTCCAAAGAACCAGGTGGCAGCTTTCCCCTCTTCTCCAAGAATTCCACAGCTTCCTTGTCAATCTGAAAACACAAGATGATCATTCATGAGGACTAAAAAACACTATATTGCCATGTCAACTGCACTGCATTGCGATGATGGTGTTTTGTTAGTTTACCGCTTTCAGCTCTTCATCAAATTTGGAAACACTATCGCCCGTAAAGAAAGAAGCTTGATACAAAAAAAAAAAAAAAACACAACAAACAAAGCTTGATTATTAATCTAATTCGAGGCGTAAGTAAAAAAGTATAGAATCTCTCTCTCACGCACCGCTTCTTACCTACGCCGAACCCCGCTAACGTTACCAAACCTCGACTAAAGAGCCACTCGTAAATAGAAATTTCCCCTAAAATCATCAAGCAAAAAAACTTAGGCTTTCCCTCCAAATACAACACCCAATTCATCAGGGGAAAGAGAGAGAAAGTGGCAAACCTTTGTTGCCGATAGGATTGTGAGCGGAGGAGGAAGAGAAAGTACGGCCTTGACGAAGGCGGTAAGCCTTGTGAACATAAAATTCAGACAAAAAATCAGATGTTAGATCGCGCAGAAAACAGAACATCGCAATCTGTTTGGTTCTCGAGATTTACCTTCGCGACCAAAGATCTTAGGTTCGGCGTCATGGTCGGCAAGTAGGTTTCGACTATTGTTCTTTATTATTCGGTACTCTTTGCGTTTTAAATATGTCAATTTAGTTCCATGGGCCCTGGCCCAGGCCCAAATCAACACAATTTTAGAAATGATGTTCCATATATAATATTAAAATAACCTATTCTTTCTATTTCTAAACACACAACAACAACAACAACAACAACAACTTTGATATTTGTTGGAGCAATACTTTTTTTAATTCACAAAGTTCGCATTTATCTATAGAGTAAAGACGATAAAGAATAGTATCATTACACCCCCTATATGCTCTCACACGATAATAGATTATAACATGTTACATGTACATATATTGGTTTGACTTTAAAGAGTTGGAAACTTAAACGCTAAAGTATATTCTTGAGTTTACTGGAAGATTTGAAAAGTGCGTGACAAACATCAATTGGCTAACACATCAATAATAGAGAAGGAGGAGTACAACTGGCTAACACATCACTGGCTAAAACATCATTGATAGAGAAACTGGAGGCAAACTCTACCAAAACTAGAACAAATTGGTTGGCCTTCAAGTAGAATGAAGGTTGAAGAAATCTTCTATAGTTCTATGTGAAGATAGAATACCCATAAACTCTGAAGACTAGACAGGCCATCTCTGCAGGTTATTAGTAGCCTAGGACAACTCCTTTGATTCACTCTCAAATAAGAGTTCATACAACCCGTCTATGTTATCCAAACAAGAACTAGTAGCCCAAAACATTTTCCTGCTGTTCGTGGTAACATCTCTTTGTACCAGCTTATTTTAAGAGTTAGTTGGTTTAAACTTATAGAAAGAGAGATGCATTCCTTTATAACAACAAAATGATTAGTTATGCATTCTTTTCTAACAACAATGATTAGTTACATAGCTATAAACAAGTTTGTATTTTATCTTTGTTACATTTTCTTAATAATCAGAAACACGAATGTGGAGCAAGAATTACCAAATGTCAATGACCAACTTTATCCACTTTGGTTTAGACTAAAGTAAAACGCATAATATTTACACTAATTTAATAAGGAGCTAAAGGGTAATATATTACGTGCGTTAGTAATGAACACGAGATACAAAGAAAGAAAAATCCACAGGAAAATGAAGCGAACATAAATTCTTTAGTAGAATCCCCGAGATATATGTATAAAAATTGCATGCGAAAACAACCATAACAATAAGCATCATTTATTCTAGATAGCTTCCTCTCCATTCTAACAATGGAGTAAAAGTTCAAAACACATGATATCAAAGCCATCACGGTCAAGTGGGAAACAAAGATACAGTGGATAGGGGGTAAATCATTACACGAGAACACCAAGAAACGTTGAGAAGTCCGAGGCCAATTGTTATAAACGCCAACCAAACAAGTAAAGCAACAACTAAAAATCCAACATCACAACCATAGATCATTCAGTTCACATCATTGCAGATAAATACATTTCATTCCTCGGATAATCCACACAGGCTAGGCTTCTGCCTCTGTATGCACGGACTAACAAGAAAAGCATACAGATAGGAGTTAGTTTTTAAACTTCAAAAGCCAAACTAAAAAGAGCAAAGAGAGAGAGAGGAAAAAAATTCATACCCTTTCCTCATGATAACGTTCTAACTCTCTTTTATATTCTTCCCACAACTCATCCGACTTGCGCTTGGATTTAAATAAGGCCGACGCTTCTGTGAAATATGTAAGCAAACAAGAATGAACATGTTGTCTTTTCTCTTTCTCTATCTCTATCAATAGGAAAATACCAAAATAGATTCAACTTTTATTACCCCAACCAAATTTGAATACATATCCAGCAGCAAACCAGGGGACAACATTACGAAGATTACTGACTGCGGCGATGAGCGATCCCTTTCCTGGAAGAACAATTGCAGATATCAAAAGATTTTGATATATTTCATCACGGGAAAAAAAGTGGCAAACCTTTGTTGCCGATAGGATTGGGAGCGGAGGAGGAAGAGAAAGTACGGCCTTGACGAAGGCGGTAAGCCTGTGAACATAAAATTCAGACAAAAATCAGATGTTAGATCGCGCAGAAAACAGAACATCGCAATTTGTTTGGTTCTCGAGATTTTACCTTCGCGACCAAAGATCTCAGGTTCGGCCTCATGGTTCCTCGGCAAATTAGGTTTCCAGTTTTCTTCTTCGTACGCGAAGTTTCGTTTACTCTTGCCTTTTAAATATGTTCATTTAGTTCTATGGGCCCTGGCCCTGGCCAAAATCAACACAATTTTTGAAATGATGTTGCATATAGTAATATTATAATATTAAAATATCCTTCTTTCTATTTCTAAAACAAATACAAACACACAACCACAACAACAACAACAACTTTGATCTGCGTTGGACCAAATACTTTTTAATCCACAGAGTTCACATTTGTCTGCCCTTACTTTCGAGGTTATCTGATTTTATTTGGAATTTTGTGTGAAACTCGTCCATTTTTGTTGGTCAACAAGGCAACAATTCTACTGAGATAAAAAAAAATGCAAACACGTAAAAGAAAATGAATATTGAGATATACAAACTATATATGAAATCGTTCATCTGTACGTACGTAGTGTTAGACATCGATACTCGATATACTCAACTCGTGAAAACACATGCTGTGGCGAAGATTAGCCATAACAGATTTGAGTTATCCGCATAATTCAATATGCGCTGTAGGCCCACTATTTGTAAAGTAAGCTTAATACACTTTTTAGATGGCCCTATTAGGTTTACAATACTTCTTTTTTGAACATAGGTTTACAATACTTCTCTATCACTAATTCGAGTTAATTAGTCACAGAACGCTAGTTCCTTTTTCAGATTGTCACAAAACTTTTATGTGTTTAAACATTGACAACAAATCCTGAAATCTCTAAGGTGGCATATAACACAGTTAGTGAGAAAAGATTCTGTCAGATTGGAAATAATAATTTTAAAATGTGCTTTCTGTTAATTATAGCTCCAAGGTTTCGCATGGCCTTCACTATTTATATAATCACCTTTTGTAAGCATATATATGAATGTGTCCTCCAAACAAAAATTAACAAGGAAAAAGGACAAGAAACTGAAAATCGATCTATAATATGTTTTCAACTCCATTTGAACTAGATTTCTTACTGACTGTTAAAAATTACAATGAACTTAAGACAGCCTTTCTTCTGCAACTTAAAGATGGTTCCCGCATGCATGTTGTCGTTTGCAACTTCAGGACCAACCAACCAACCAACCAACCGGTTCAGGTTTGGAATTTCTGGATTCAGACATTGGCCGCGAAAAGCAGATCATATTTTCACTTGTGGGTGTTCTGATTTGGATTCAAAGCAACAGATATTTTGTCTTTCTTTTTTTTTTGGATCAAATTGTCTTCTTGTTTTAGTTCACCGTTTTTCTGGATTAAACAAACGTGTTGCCTACGTTTTCTAAATTTTACTCAAACAGAATGCTCCAAAACGTAGGTTCATTTAAACGAAGGCATCATTATTTTCGATAAGAATTCAGAATGTACTTCTTAGTAGAGAAAAGTATACAATACTAAATAGGATTCAATATGAAGAAGATTTGATACAATAAACAAACATAACGATGCCAACCGCCAAAGGTTCGTATATTGTGTTTTCGAAACAAAATTGTATATCATTTTGCAATTTAAATTATTGCCTTTGTAAGACCAATTTTGCTTTTGCATTTCTGAAATATTTTATTTATATTTTGCATTTATAATTTTTATAAACTCTATTCTCTAGAATCAATCAATTGATAACTCTTCTTGTTTGAAAATCAAAAATTGAATTATCATTTGCTAATAAGTAACTAGTCTACCACCAGTTTTTCTTGTGATGCTATTTACTTGATGTAATATAGTTTTTTTTTAGCGTAATTATATGTAACGTAGACACACACACAAAAGTAACGAAAGAAATATGCGAGGAAAAGAGAGTCTAAACACGAGTAAGCTATACCGAAAACATTTTAGGGAGAGAGATGTTATTTATTTTAGTACTTCACAATCAAAAAGGAATAAAACCAGAGGAAAGCAAGTGTGAAATTAAACAAGAACATTTTATGAAGATAGAGCCAAAGCAATAAGAATAAATCGACATAAAATGAGTCTCAATGTATCCAGTTACTTTCTAACGATATGAATCTGAAAAAGAACTCATTATTATTTTTGATGGTTGGGAGTAAGATAATGAAATTGTCATCAGCGTGAAGTTTGTGAGTTGATCACATATGGTTTTTAGAGTTTGCGGATGACGCTGGTGTGCGTTCCATGCATGAATGAACATAAATATACTTTTTAAGTCTAGCCTTTCATTAGATTCCATTAATTTCTAAACTTTTGACATGAATGAATGTATATAATATACTTTTTTGTGTACATTGTATATAATATATACTTCATGTATAAATTCTCTGCTTAACGTCGCAGTTATCAGAAACCGTTATTGTTTTGGCGTTAAAGGAGCACAAACTGTTTTTTTTTTTTTGCCTTCTTTGCATGGGTTTCTTCTTTCCTCAAATCATAAAAAAATTCTTATGGGTTTAAAGTGTGATGTATAAAATGATATTATTTGAAAGTAGCGCAAGATTATAACATGTACATAAATTGGTTTGACTTAAAAGAGTTGGAAACTTAAACGCTATAGTATATTCTTGAGTTTGCTGGAAGATTTGAAAAGTGCGTAATAAACCTCAATTGACTAACACATCGATAATAGAGAAAGAGAAGTACAATCGTCTAATAAGACTTACATAGCCAAGCTGCAACATTTCTACCTCTTTATCATTTGCCCCACCGGGATACATCTGAAATAATTGAGTCTTATCATTAAAAACTTTCCGTATAGTCTTAAATTAAGCATCAATGTGGCTATGAAAATGAATGATACGAACCTCGGAGATAACGGGAGCTCTGTCCCCGAAGCCCTCTTAGAGATGGTAATCCAGTTCCTGAAACAAGAAGATCAAGAAGCGAGTATCTTTGTGATTGTTCTGTTTCTTGTTTTGCTGTTAAGGTGTTAGTAGCTTCTTGATCTTAACAGCAAAACAAGAAACAGAACAATCACAAAGATACTCGCTTCTTGACTACATTAAGCAATAAACTACAACTCATTCATTTTGCAAATTCCACTGCCATGTCCTTACCGAAGAGCTCACATTACCTTTCAGCAAGGCCAATAGTAACAAGGCACCTGTAGATTCCAGGAAAAAAAACACAATCTCCATGAGTTACTTTCTCAATGTTTGCAGTTACTTTCTAACGATATGAATCTGGGAAAAAAGAGCTCATTATTATTTTTGATGGATGGAGTAAGGTGATGACATTGTCATCTAACATCGCTAGAGTGGCTTGGGATACGGTTTGCTTACCTAAAGAAGAGGTAGGTTCTAGGTCTAAAGAATCTAAGGGACTGGAACAAAGCGTGTTCTATCAAACTTTTTTGGAATGCTCTTCTTTCAAATTATCAGACTCTATTTGGGTGTCTTGGATTCACCAAAGATGATAGTGACATCTGGCTACTGAAGGAAAAGTAAACTCATACTTGGATTTTCCGAAAAACTCCTAAGACTAAGGCCACTAGTTGTTCTATTGGGCCTTGACAGGCCAATTTGTTTATGGGAGCCTACATTTTGGATTTCAGAAAATTCTATTCCTAGCATATAGGTTTATAAGTTTTACTAGGGTTTAAATATAATCTTAACTCTTTCCACTTTTTAATTTAATGAATCAAAATTTAGCAAAAAGAAGAAAAAGAAAACTTAAAACGGTATAGTATATTCTTGAATTTGCTGGAAGATTTGAAAAGTGTCTACTAAACATCAATTGGCTAACACATAAATAATAGAGTAAGAGAAGTACAATTGGCTAATACATCATTAATAGAGAAATTGGAGGCAAACTATACCTAACACTAGAACAAATTGGTTCGCCTTCAAGTAGAATGAAGGTCGATGAAAGCTTATATATTTCTTTTTCTTCTTCTTTTCAACAATAGCTTTTATAATTCTGTGTGTAGATAGAATACCCATAAAGTTTGATGACTCGGCCATTTCTGCGGATTATTAGTAGCCTTAATCAACTCCTTTGCATCACTCTCAAATAAGAGTTCATGCAAACCGTTTATATTATCCAATGAGGATATGGTAATTTCTACTTACAACCTTGACGATATATAGCCACACGGAAATATCATTCAACCAATGTGGATCAAACTGTATGATCTATATGCATTTAGATGCACCAACGAATTTAATAAACATCCATCATCATCATTACAAAGAGTGAAGCCGAGAAATCTAATTGTCTTTAGAATAAGTTACAACTAAAAATAATAATTGCACAAGCGATGAACTCAAGTAATTAATACTTTGATACATGTGATCATTATACCTGCAAGGGAATGAACTTAAGTTAATACTTTCATTCATATAATCAACAACAGTGATTAAACAAAACAATGTTTCATATCTTATCTTTCTGCTTCTCATTGAGTTGTTCATCTATATTCTTCTCCATATGAGATAATTTGCACTCTTATCAACAAATCAAAAGAGCAAAGGGCCAACAGCACCAACCCAGCTATCTTCTTTTCATGGATGACTCTAACACTGTCCATGTGGACGAGGAAGAGAAGACGAGGCTTCCACAACAGACTTCCACTCTCTCATTTTGGCAGCATCCAGCTTTAGAAGACCGACATCTTTTGTGTTTGCCGACATTTCTTCCCTCATCAGCTTAAGAAGACTGAGCTCTTTTTTGTTTGGCGACATTTCTTCCCTCATTTTTGTAGCATCCAGCTTAAGAAAACTGATGTCTTCTGTGTTTGCCAACACTTTTTTCTCCAAAGCCTTCAGATCCTCTATCAAGTTCACCTTCCCTGTGTCTTCTTTCTTGTCCCAAGAAAGTAGCCACCAAAAAGGCTTCCAGAGAGGAGGGGTACCGATAACAGACAAGATCAAAGCAAAACTTGCACCTCCTCCCTGCTTCTTTTTCACGTCATGGATGACAACCTTCCCAGCAGCTTTGTTGACGAAAACCCTTCTTGAATCGGATGCTGACTCAAAGAACTTAGAAGATCTAGGTAAAGTCTTCTCCATCCAGTTAAAGAATTGGGTTAACCTGCTTGTGAAAACAACGTTAGCCTCATCCCCAATTTTTGATTTTTCAGACTTCTCTCCTTCATCCTTAGGTTTCTCTGACTTTTACTGCCATCTATCAATCAAAACAAACAACGACATTCATGGTAACTCATTAAATGAAACGATATTGCTTTATAAATTAACATTTGTTACGCTAAGACTTCAAAAGACCATAACTTTATACCAAACTAGGGTCAGACCCGCCTATAAATGAACGGAATAATACAATATATTTAAATTTTAATGAAAATTTTATTTATTTTTAATTATAATTTTCACTATTTTACTACAACTTTTACTATTTTTCTTAGAAATTATATATTTGTTACTATATTAAAAAATCATAAATATATAAATGTTTTACGTTGTTTACAGTATTTTATTTTCTTGAATTTAATATATTTTAATACATTTCTTCTTTAATTTTATAATTTAAACAATTCAAAAAAGAGAAGCCAGATTTTTTTAAATACGCAAGTAGTATAAAATATTTATGTATTAGTATATTTGAGAAATTGTATTTATGTTGTTTTTTATCTCTTCAAATTCACATCAACAAAAAAATTGAAAAATAATGAATTCCGTAATTGTTTATCTTTTTTTGACCACCAAAATTTAGGCTAAACCAAAAAAATAACTGAAAACCATAACTATTTGATAAATAGTTATACGTTTTGCTCTAAAGATTATTTGTGGAACATTTGATGTATTGTTAATATATGGTTCAAATATTAAAATGTTAACAATCTACACTGACGACCGAACTTATAATAGTACATATTGTATTATTATTAGTGATGTAATTAAGATATGGATAACTTAACCAAGAAAACAAAATTCCAAGAAAATAATTTGTTTGATTGAACAGAGTACTCGATTGTATTTTGTAGTAATTAGTTATCACTTCCCAAATTAAAACCAGGTAATTAGTGTTGGTGAATTACTGACCAAACATGATAAGCCAGATCATGAATTTTGTAGTAATTAGTTATCACCAACACTATATAGTTAAGCCAGATCAAAAAAAAAAAAAAATCTTTTATAAAAATTTTAAAAAGTAAAAATAACAAAGAGAACGATAGAGGTTACACGTCCACTATCACACCACGATCTTTGTTTATTACGTTCTTGGTTCTTCTAATCACAATTTCCATGATATTTGAGAACCAACCACCAAAGAACTACTCCATTTATCGCAAAACGTGAAACTGTGGAAGTGATAATCAAAAACAACACACATTCTTCTTTGAGAACACAAGGGTTAGTTTTTTTTTTCTTTTTTGGTAAACGAAGGGTGAGTTAATTTGCACTTTTATTTCATCTATGATTCTGGAGTTGTGATGAGAAATGTTTCTTATGTATGGATGGCATCACATCACTTGAGGGGTATAGCGACGAGAGGAACACGAGAATAGATTATCGGTTTCACGCAGTGCCGGACCTGAGAATAATAAGACCAGAAGCAACTAGACATAATTAAAGCTTATTACGTAATACAAAATTATAAAAAATATGTATCAAAAGAAATGAAGGCTAAAAAGTTCGAACAGCACAACCTTCACAAACCTTCTCAAACTAGATTAGTTACTTTTACCAACGAGCTACTTACAGATTTCTAATAATTTGCGGCCGAAATATTATTTATCAAAATAAAGGCCGGAAGCCTGAGCTTCCCTTGCTTCCCCTCAGGGCCGCTACTGGTTTCACGTAATCTCTTACATATTTTTATCAAATACCTTGGTTTCATCTTATTAATCAATAATATTGTTTTGATTTGTTTACTTTCTATCAATTTTAAATTCTAAAACAATTTGTATAGTTTTTCGGCCAGATAAAATATTTTATGTTTACGAGTTGTTATGGAAATTTATATGCAAACTGAACAAAAATATTCAGTCAAGAGTCAAGACCAATCACCAACGAATGCTAAACTGTAAAGAAGAAGAAGAAATAGCAACTAGACACCAGGGTTCATGCACGCTAATGGCGGCGTCTTATAATGAGCGGTAAGTTTTCTATTCCCATAACTATTATTAATTATTACATTTTCATTTATATTGTGTCTCTCTACCACAATCAGAAGCATATGTATTTACTATTTAAATAGTATTTATGAAACAATCTATTATTGGTTCTCATTTCAACATTTATATTTGCTAACGTTTTTATAAGATAGAAAAGATCGAATCAAGTAAAACAGTGATAATCAAAAGTTTGAAGAACTGTTAGCATATAAGTGTTGTCTTTCTTTTTAACGTTATGTATTGTTTGTTGATTTTATTGAAATTTGTTTGGTTAATGTGGTTAATTGCTATAAATTTTAGCATAAATTTTCTTAAAAATATGTGTACTTTTATCTGAAAATCTCTAACTTTAAATATAGTTAATAAAAACGTTTTCTTACTTCTCATAAATAGTTTATACTTAACAAATCATAATAATAACACTTATATTTCTATTTTAACTTATATTTCTTTTTAAGAAAAAACATGTATATTTACGTCATTGATACTTAGAAACAATTATTATATTTTTTAGTATTAACATTTTATTTTGACAAAAAATGTGCCACTGCGTAGCAGGGGCCATAATACTAGTACGACAATAACTCATGAATTAATTTGTGGTGATCCTACGTATTATTCTTTTACGAAACTATTTATGTGGAGGAAGGAGAGAGTGAACTGATTTTTATATGTAGAAATATAGATATGTTTTTATTTGAAAATGTTTTGATTATGTATAATATCTTAATCATTATTTTAAACTAAATCTTGGTATGATTAACTAATTTTCATAATTTAATTATTGAAATTTGTTTAATAGGACTATGTTATAAATGTTGGGTGGTGTAGATCATTTGATTTGTCTCATTCTAGTGCATATGTTTTATTTATGCGCTTATATTTTATTTATCATCTCGTTTTGTATTACATTCTTAGTTCTGTGAAAAATTTATATTTCTTTTTTTCACTTTACTATTGAAATTATCTTAAAACTATTTTTGTAATTTATGTCGTTACCATTTTAAAAAAAAAAATTACATTTATTTGAAGATTTTTTTTAATCTTGATGGAAAAATAATCTTGGCCTGTAGCACGATAATAATTTTTTTTTGTTTTTATAAGTCTTGATTTTTTTTTTATCTCTGTATTGTTTGTTTAAAAAAATAGAATTTTAATTATGTATTAATTCTTTGTTGTGGCTTTTGTCAATATTTTGTTAGTTTTCTTTATTCTAAGTTTAATGATCAAAAAAGGAAAAATATTAAATACACTCTTTTAAAAAAATTGTTTGTCTTGATTTATAAATTATAAATGTTTTATAAAGATTGACATTTAATAATTCTACGTCATCAAAAATATCATAGAAATATTATATCATTACTTTTATATTTTTTAATAAATAATTTTTTAGAACTTAAACATCCTATTTTCGTATGTAGAAACACTAATAAAGCTTTAATAAAATTTATAGACGATAATGAATTTATTTTCGTAGTCATAACGTTTCATGACTAACATAAATCATATGTGTATCGTTAGATATAACATCTGTTACTTTAATAAAAGTTATGAAACTATAACCAATCTCCGTCCGCATTAACTTATAAAGGAAACAAAAGAGTTTGATTTCGTCTTCTTCCGGATTTGCAATATTTAACTTCAAATTCACATTGTTGTGACTCTAGTAATTTTCTGGTGAATTTGATTCGAAGTAGCTATTCGATGGGTTACGTCGGCCACGTACGATTTCCTTATCTACTTTTTGCTTGCACGATTCAGTTTGTTCATCATTAGCTGGTGTTAAAGATGTTTTGGTTAATCAAAAGTATCTGAGATATCTTTTAGAAAATTGAGAGAAAATGATAAACGCTAGACGCAGAGAATTTGTGAGAAACTTACCAGCTAGATATATAGGTTATTTCTAGGTAAAGAGATCACAGTCAATAGGTAGAAGAAAGTGGGATTCATAGAATGAATGCCATAACAATCCATCGTTACATCGTAGGACTACGGTGGTGGTTTCAGAAACAATTTGTTTATAAACGAAGCTAACCAAACAGGGAAAATGATAATGGATCTAAATTTTAAAATGATAATGAAGCTAAACAATTTGTTTACCAACTATAAGTTCTCCTTCAACTTTTCCAATATCATTCTGTACACCAATATCTACCATTTCCAAAAGATAACTATATAAATAGTTAAATACTAAATGTTACAGGTGTAAAAAGAAGGTAAAGATGTATTGAAGGGGAGGCCAATTGAAGGCTCTGATGTAGTGTATGTGTAGATAGGAAAAGGTGCCTTAAATGAGCTGCACAGATTATAGGGAGTTACAAAATAAGTTAGATTTTTTGGTAAGTTTGTATATGCTTAAAGGTTAAAAACAGAGAAATACAGAATGTCTTACTGATTCAGTTATGGGTCTTTGCCTTATTCAAACACTTGCATGTATCTGTAGTAAACATTGGCATTTAAGAGAACTTATCAAAACATTAAGAGATTTCCAAAGGTAAGAGTTAAGAGACTCACAATTGTCATCTCCGGTAGACAATATAGTGCCGAAGCTTCTTCACAGAGGTCAATTCTCTTTTGGTTCCTGCTGGTAGATAGAAACACTCCGTATCATAGAACTATAGAGCATAAAGAAATATACCGTTTACAAACTGAAAAGAACTATAAATCCAATCAAACAGATCAACCAAGAACTTATAAAACACAAACATAAGAAGGCAAAGTAGAAAAAAAACAAAGTTCTGGCTCAAAAAGAAGAAGAAGAAGACAACAAAGTTCAACAAACCTGAGACTTTGGATAAGATCAAACTCACATGATCAATTTGCCGTGTCGCTGTCGTCAAATTAATTCAATTCCAAACTAAAAATTCAGAAACAGAAAAGAAGAAGCAAAAACATAAAAAAATTGATCTATCTTCTCGTGAGGAACAATAACACTTAAAATCGAATTAGCTTATGACTGAAAAGATCGAACTGATAAATTTGATGGGATACACCATACCTTTTTGACCGATTGTTCAAAAAAAAAACTATTCAACCGATATATATACTATTACTTTTAAAAATATATTTTAATGTATATACTTATAATGATATTTAGGACATTTAATTAATAAATCGATAATGAACCATTGATAATAACAATATCTACCGATAATATCATAATTGTGTTTATGTTATATTTAGTTTATGATTTTAATAACTAATGTTATAGCCAATGTCTCTGATTCTTATTGGAAATATGATCAAATAATCATTACAATAGTAAAGTTAATATTAGGTAAAACATCATTGAAAATATGTTGTAACATATAAATTGTATACTAAATATTAAACAATCATATTCCTAACATAACATAAATTAATTTATATTTGTACATGAAGAACATCAAAATTACAAATGAATTTATGAAAACAATGAATTTATCCATAAAACACAAATGTTATCAAAATAATATATTTAAAATCAAAATAGTAAATATTAAATAAACTACAAAACTAAAACTAATTTAAAATACTAAGAAGATATAGAAGCATGAAAAACTAGAACTAAAACATTAAATAACACTAAAATTTTAACAAATAACAAATATAATTTAAGAGAATACATAGATAATAATTTGTAACACCAGAGGCTGTTAAAACAAAGTCGGAATGTGTAGCAAAGATATGGTTTCAAAACAACCCTTGAAGGGCCGGCGTGAGTATATAGATATATTAAATTAATATTTAAAATATTATTACCATATAATAATGAATTTTGAAAGAGTAGTAAGATTGCACTTTTGGACGCACCTTAGGACTTGAATGAGCTCTCCATTCTCGGCTGGTGTACTTGAGAAAAGACTGAGATTCTCGTTTCAATTGCATGACCAGTTCTTGTGTGTTAGTTCTTTTGATATTATACTGAGAATTTCATTCAAAAATTTCACTAATTTCTTTCTCCAAAGCATAAAAAGTGAAAAACATTAGCTCCTTGAATCTCTTAGGTTATGTGGAGCGGCTTTCTTGTACTTCTCTCTCTCTATATGTAGACTATATACTTAAGAACATCAATCGATTCACTATTGTCAGTCAAGTGATTGTAGGTTTGAAAACTTACAGAATATAGAGTTTGAAATTTGATGTGAGAGGATTATTTGATGACAACACACCATATGAAAATTACAATCAATCACCCGCAATAGTTTCTAGACTGTTCCCTCAATTTTAAATATTATCTATAAAGTATTTCAAATAGTTAAGATGCTACTAATTAAAAAGAAAAACTCAGAGTGTAACACAATGCTCATCATTTTGTTGACACGCATCTAAGTAAAGAGTGTAACACGACACACATTTTGTTTACAATAGTCCTAAGTAAAGAGAAGTAACACGACTTGTTCTAAGTAAAGAGTGGATCTACAAACCCCACATCATTATTTTGAACTTAGCGGTATGGCAATGTCAAGCTCCTAGCGGGCGATTCTGGCATTCTCAATACGACGAAGAGAAGAGGCTTCCATCGCAGATCTCCATTCCCTCATTTTTGAGTCCTCCAACTGAAGAAGTGTGATATCTTTTGTGTTTGCTGAAGAAGAAATCTAATTTTCTTTAGAGTAAGTTATAACTATAAAAAATAACTGCACAAGCAATGAACTTAAGTTAATATTTTGATTCATATATTCTGCAACAGTGATTAAAAAAATGTTTCATATCTTCTCTTTCTACTTCTCCAACGAAATGAGATAATTTACACTTTTATCCACTTACCAAAAGAGCAAAGGGCCAACAACAACTCAGAGGGCGACGACGAATAGAAGACGAAGCTTTCATCCTCTTAAACATTAAATCTTTCTATTCCTTTATTGCTGTAAGGTCTTTCTTCATAGCAATCACTGATGATGTCTGAAACCACTTTCTCGTTCGGAAGCCTCCTCTCTATCTTCTCTTTCTCCTTCTTTTTCTCCTTCTCAGCTATTTGCTTATCTTTATTCTTCTTCCCAAAAATAAGAGAGCTGAAACTTCCTTCACAAACTCTAGAGAAAAGGGATGCAAAAAAAACCCCACAATCACAGCAAATCCGTTGGGCCCTTTTTCCTAGTGATAACTCTTTCATGTATCACATTCTCTCCAGCCAATATGTTGGTAAGCTTCCTCCTTGAATCATAAAAATAGTCTGATGATGATTAAAAAAACCTTGCAATCTTGGAAAAATCGTCTCATCAAGATAGGTGAAGAACTGCATTAATCTGGTTGTGAGAATCAGATTAATCTCCTCCCCGACCTTATTGTCTTCTAGCTTCTCTCCCTCCTTTCCTGGTTTCATTTTGCCTTTGTTTCTCTCGCCTTTCTTTCTGCGGAAGTTCTAAGGTCACTCTGAATCTGAATTAGAGTTTACATGAACTTATACGGTCTCTCTCTGTTTATTTTTCCGGTTTGGTTTATTTTTAAATTCGGTTTGATTTATAATTGATGCATTTTGGTTCGGTTAAATTCGGTTCTATGTTGATAAAAAGGCAAAGGCTGTTAAAACAAAGTCTTACACATAGATATGATTGCAAAACAACCCTTGAAAGGCCAACGTGTGAGTATATAGATATATATATTAAAATAATATCTAAAATATTATTACCATATAATAGTGAATTAAAAAAAAAACTAAGTTAGTGGTGAAAATAAAAGAAAATTAATTAAAAAAAATTTTGCAGATTGTCAAATAAAAATATCATTACATATAATATTTAAAATCACATAAAATTTTAGGCCGACCATTCAGATACCCACTCGAGTTCGGGTCAAATATTTCAAATTTTTGGATATTTTGACATAGAAGTGTAGAATCATATCACACCAAGTTTAGATATTTCATTGCTTATATTTCTTGTACTTAAAATTTTGCCATTAACTTAACTGGTTTTCTAACTTTAAATCGGTTGGACAATTAATAGGTATGAATGACAAAACTTTGAAAATAGAAAGACACTAGTATGATTGTTGTTTTGAAAAGATTTGGTGGGTTTGTTGTTGTTGGGTGAAAAGTGATTACACCTCCAAATCCAGTATGTATGTAAATGATAGATTATAAAATTCAAGGGTCAAAAAGAGTATATCAAAAATCTGAGATTCTATGACATTTTCAATATAAAGTCACTGTGGTTACTTTAGTTTATAAGCTTTCAAGTCCCTCAAGAAGTAGCTTTTTGTCTCATCCATTTAGTAGCTGACCATTTCTCTCCAGACAGAACTTCACATCCCCCATGTATGCTCTTCGGATCTGACTGTCCATCAAGCCCCTGAATAACACAAGAGACAAGACCAATATGAAACACAAAGCAGTCCACAAGATTCATGTCTGTATCAATAAAGAGAGTGAAGAAACAAACCATGCTCCAGAAGAGAACTGCGTCTCCTTTGGTGGGTTTCACAGAGATGCCTTTCATGATTTTGCCACCACAGGTGCATTCACCATCACCAGCCTGCATTTGGATAGAGAGAGACATAAAGATATATACATTGGTTTCTATTTCCAGAAAGAAATTTCATAACAGAGATAAGAAACGTATTATAGAGAGATCCTCCAGAAGAGGAAGAAGAAGTTATACCAAAGGGAAATAAGTTTCTCCTCCTTCAACGTCATCTGTTAAATACATTAGCATTGTTGCTACTCGCTGACCACCTCGTTTCAAATTGAACTGTGTGGAGAACATAAAACAAAAAAAAAACAAAACGCAAGAAACTAATTGTTCTAAGACGATAAAGAAGAAAGAAGATCAGAACCATGAGCAAGATATACAAATGAAATTTAACCAGAGACTTACAGTGTCAGAAAAGTAATCGTGATGCGGTCTGTAAAACTGGTTCGGTTCATATCTGCACTGCAGCAGATTTTGATTCATCAAATCAAGAAAACAGATTCATTTGCTTTTAACTTAAAGAGTAGTAAGATTGCACTTTTGGACGCACCTTAGGACTTGAATGAGCTCTCCATTCTCTGCTGGTACTTGAGAAAAGACTGAGATTCTCTTTTCAATTGCCTTATACCAAAAGGAAAAAGGAATATAATTTATCAAAATTGAAACGACACACCTTTTGAAAGTACTAGAGAATCAGTGACGTACCTGTATCATTGGATAACTTCTTTCAACGTGAGTTAGAAACATTCCAGAGCTTGTCCTCACATCACTTTTAACTCCCTAAGCAAGAGAATGGATAAAAGACTTTGAGAGTATAACTAGAACCGTTTCCACTCGCACAAAAGTGTTTTGACAGTAACATAGATCTCAATCTCTAGAGCGTGTGAATAAGAATTTGGCAGTACCTTTCCGGTTTTAACATCAACGACAGTGGAAACCTGAAGGCGAGGCCTGGCGATAGCTTTAAGATATTCACATTCCTGAAGATATACAAATCAGGAGAGCAATAAGAAACTTGTTTAAAAGGCAAGACAGAGTGACAAAAAGCCGTTTTTGCTAACTCTTATGATAATGCAATTAGAACAATGATTAAGAAAGGTTCCCTCTAAGGCCTAACAAACTTTGAATATGTTCCTCTAGAAATAGAAGTAACAGATCACTATATGATTCTTTAATTCATTGCCACCACCACCAAGTTTAACTCAGTGAACAAAATACTTATATAAGGGGCGTGTAGATTACCTCTGAGCTGAGGAAGTTATGAAGAACAATAATTCGAGGGGACCAACTAACCACTTCAGGCTTGACCTGCACTAAAACAAACCAACATTAGCTGGAAGCAAAAGCAGAACAGGACCTCGAATTTACAGAATGGATATGATAAAGACTTACATAGCCAAGCCGCAACATTTCTGCATCTTTGTCATTTGCCCACCGTGAAACATCTGGAAAATAAACGACTCTTATCGTTAAAACTTTCCACATCATCTTAAAATCACACAAATAAGCTCTCCAAAAGCTAAGATTGTTATCCGATAAGCAAAGCATCAATGTGGCTATGAAAATGAATGATACGAACCTCGGAGATAACGGGAACTCTGTCCCCGAAGCCCTCTTAGAGATGGTAATCCAGTTCCTGAAAACAAGAAGCTACTGAGAAATCGAAGAACACCACAACAACAACAAGAAAAGCAACAGAACATCACAAAGATTCACTACATATTAGTGTTTCCACTACAATCCCCTACATCACCTTAGTTGTCAAGCTAAATCTCATCAATAACAGGACAGACATTGCCAAAGAATCAAAGACAACTCAAACTACAAAATAAAATGTAACAATCAAAAACGGGAAGAAAGAGGAGGAGTTACCATTCGAATCTTCCAATCTGTTGATAAATGCCAATTGTAACAAGGCACCTGTAGATTCCAGGAAGAAACAAAAAAAAGAAGTAAGAAACACAATCTCCATGAGTTACCAAAAGTGCCGTTTCAGTTTCTCGTGAAAAGTCAAATTTCATAGTAAGTCAACAGAACAGATTTGGAACTAGAGTCACGGTAATGACAAATAAAGATATAACCTTTAAGGATCGAGAGGGGGTATCAATTTATAGCGTCGGCTATAAATAGAAAGAGGGAGAGAGAGATGAAGTTACCTATGATCATTCCAATAGTGACAAATGTCAATAGACCGAACACAATCTTCATGGCAGGAGCTGCTGCCATGTTTGCTCTGTTTCTTTCGATCTCCGACCAAAAGACAAACCTTTGTGGAAGAGATTAGGAGTAACAGTTTTAGCAGAATAAGAAAGAGAGGAGCTTTCAGATTTGGGGTGTGTGAGAAAACGTCAGAGGAGTTTGTTTGAATGGATCTGTGCTCCTTTACCATAAAACAGAACCTTCCTTACTTTCTTTATATTTTATAATAATTAAATAGCTCAAAATAGTTGACTAAACAATTATCTCAAATAAAATAATCACAATATAAATCTTATTATAAAAATTTATAACAAGATATTATATAACACATCTAAGAGATACTAGAATTAATTATATATTTTCCAATGGAAACATATTCTCCATTTTCAAATTTTATTATGTTTTAGAGTTTTAACATATATTAAAAACATTTTAATTATAAATAAATTATTTTATAATTAATTATTTACCATAACATTAAAATTTTATAATTTATCATTGTTACTAAATACAAATGTATCAAAAAAAAATATTTTGAAACAATTTTTTTTTTGAATATGAATTATTCGGAATGGACAGAGTGCTAATTGTTAAGTTGATCAGTGTTTGCTAATTAATTTGAGCAAAACAACGCACAAAAACCAATTATATTTATCGTAGTTTTATTATTAAATAAAAAATTGTCTGCTAATTTAAATTAACAACTACTAATAACTTTTAAAATTAAAATTAATAGAAAATTAGTCGACCGTCCAATATATATACCAAAGATAATTTAACTGCAACTCTCTCTCTCTCTCTCTCTCTCTCTCTCACTCCCCTCGGTTGCTTCATGTCGTCGTTTGATCCGCCGAGCCACCGATGTTCTCCCCTAGTACTGCTCCTCCTACTCGGTTTCTCCGTTGCAGCTGCAACCGACGATTCTCGCCTCCAGACTCCTCATGGATGCTCCAATAAGTTTCAAATGGTAATTCGATTTTTTTGTCATTCTTCTCACTCGCTTTACTTCCGATTTACTCGTTCTCGAATCTTCCACCTACAGGTGAAGGTCTTGAAATGGGTAGATGGTGTTAAAGGTTCCTACTTTACCGGCTTAACTGCTCAGTTCGGAGCATCCTTACCTTCTCAAGCTCACCAAAGCGTTAGACTTCATGCTTCTCTTGTAGATCCTCTGGACTCATGTTCCAATCTCTCTTCCAGTGTCAGTCTCTCTCTCTTCTTTCTCTCTCTCAAAGTCTATAGCTTTGTACAGATCACTTATCATTGTTGTTGTTTGTTTCTCAGTTAGATGGACGTATCACCTTGTCGGTTCGTGGGAACTGTGCTTTCACTGAGAAGGCGAAACATGCTGAAGCAGCTGGTGCTTCTGCTCTGTTAGTTATTAATGACAAAGAAGGTTTGTTTTTTTTTTTTCGAAATGGGTTTGTGTAAAAAATGGAAGCTTTGTGTCATTTAATTTAATCTGTTTTGGTAGATCTTGATGAGATGGGGTGTATGGAGAAGGATACGTCGTTGAATGTGACCATACCTGTCTTAATGATCTCTAAGTCAAGCGGGGATGCTCTCAACAGGTCTATTGTAGATAACAAGAGTGGTGAGTGAGCATTGCTGCACTTCGTTTTTCCTACCACCAATTTTAAATTAGGCTTAATTGAGTTGTTGATCATCTATTCTTTGTAGTTGAGCTTCTGTTGTATGCACCAACTCGTCCTGCTGTGGACTTCACAGCAGGATTGTTGTTGCTCATGGCTGTTGGAACTGTTGTCGTTGGATCACTGTGGTCTGAGCTTACAGATCCTGACCAAGCTAATGAATCTTACAACATATTATCAAAGGTTAATCATCTTCTTTCTTTTTTAGGTCTATTTCAAGTCCTTGCTTGATGTTCACCATTTGTAGCTATACTAAAAAAATGTGGTTAACTTCTTCTACGTATTGGAACTTGAATGTATATGACTCTGTAGCTTTTATGAGGTTGAGTTACCAGTATGTCTAATCAAAGAAGGAAGATTGACTTAAAACTTTAATTTTCTCCAGGAAATTTCTAGTTCTGGAACAAGAAAAGATGATCCAGAGAAGGAAATCCTTGATATAAGTGTCACTGGTGCTGTGTTCTTTATTGTAACAGCCTCCGTTTTTCTGCTGCTGCTTTTCTACTTCATGTCATCATGGTTTGTATGGGTGCTCACCATATTCTTCTGCATTGGTGGCATGCAGGTAATTTTCATGAACATTCTCGTGGTTTTGAACTAGACTAGTGTAGAATCTTTGAGATTGAATGTATGTTTAACAAAGCGGCTGTTGTTTTGCAGGGTATGCATAACATCATTGTGGCAGTTTTATTGAGGTATTCTCAGTTATTCCCAAATATCTCACTTCTCTCTTTTTCTGGTTAGCATCTCTTAATGGATGTATGTTGTGATCCGCCTGCAGAAACTGCAGACATCTTGGTCGGAAATCTGTGAAGCTCCCTTTGGTTGGAACACTGTCATGGATGTCGCTTCTGGTGAATATTTTGTGTCTAGCGTTTGCTGTCTTCTGGTTTGTAAAGCGGCACACATCATATGCTTGGGTTGGGCAAGACATCTTGGTAAAGCTCTGTCAATGTTTTAGTTCCTTGGTTGCTTTATGTGAAATATTCATCAGTCATATTGTTGACAGGGCATATGTTTGATGATCACAGCCTTGCAAGTTGTTCGATTACCTAACATCAAGGTAGTTAAGTCTGACTTGTTATGTTATGATTTGTGATGGTTTTCTCTGTTTAATGACTGAGAGTTTTCTGTACTTCAGGTTGCTACTGTGCTTCTTTGCTGCGCGTTTGTCTATGACATTTTCTGGGTCTTCATTTCACCATTGATATTTCATGAGAGTGTTATGATTGTGGTGAGTTTCTATCGCCAAACCATGTCAAGTTAGCTGGTTGGTATCCTCACTTGAGATCTCTTCTTTGTAGGTTGCCCAAGGAGACAGCAGCAGCGGGGAGTCCATTCCAATGTTACTCAGGATTCCTCGGTTTTTCGATCCTTGGGGTGGCTATGACATGATTGGTTTTGGTGATATCCTCTTCCCTGGTTTGCTCATTTGCTTTGCTTCCAGGTACATCACTTCTTAGAGAGCTTCAAAGAACAATCTTATGTTTGTTCAGTTCTGTGACTTTGATGCTTGCTCTTCTCTTTGGTCTAAGATATGACAAGTTCAAAAAGAGGGGAGTGTCAAGTGGGTACTTCCTTTGGTTGACTATTGGCTATGGAGTAGGTAAGTTTCACTCTGCAGACATAGCTGAAAGAGATTTACAATTTAACACATTTTCACAATCTTGAGAAACTTCACTGAAACATAGTTTCTTCCTGTTCCGTTGCGTAGGTCTGCTACTGACATATCTAGGTCTGTATCTAATGGACGGACATGGCCAGCCTGCGCTACTGTACATTGTTCCCTGCACACTAGGTAAAACCGGAAGCTTGAGTTTCTCTTCTTCCATCTGTTCATGTTCATTGTTTTTCAAACAAAACCTCTGATGTGTTGTTTCTCTCTAGGTTTGGCTGTCATTCTTGGGCTGGTAAGAGGAGAGCTGAAAGAACTATGGAACTACGGTATCGAAGAATCAGAGTCTAACACGCAGGAGGATCCTCTGCCTGTGGCATAAAGAACATGATTCAACAATCTAATGGTGTGTGATCTATCCAGCAAAGCTTTAGCAGATTTTAGTCTATGAGAGATGCACAAAAGCTGATGTTAAGCTCTCGGCAAATCTGAAACATAATGGGATACCAAAAATAACTCCGAGGCATATAAGAGACTGTATAGTAAAAGGAGAGGTTCTGTAGTAAGAGACTCATGGCATGTTGTACACAGTCCATGACAAGTTCCATAAAATTTACAAAGTTGTCGAATATGATTTGACATTTTGACTGATGGAATGGAATGAAATGAATGCACGATCATCGATGTGGAATTGACGTGTCTATGTACATGCACGTGTGTTCATTATTGATAAAGTAGGCCAATCGTATGAAACATATGTATGACCAACTTCATAATAATATATTTATATGAGAGATTGACATGTGGATAATCCAGTTCCCACGTAAAGTTGCGATCGCTTAATTAGAAAGAAAACAAAATCGGAGTTACGTAGTTTAGTAGTCTTTTTGTAATTTGATTTCAATCCGGTACGTATGAATAATTGAATATATAGTGTTGAGTTATAAAAGAAGGTAAAAAATAAATTCTTTTTAACATTAACAATCATCTTTGTCAAAAGAATAAAAAATTCAATAAGCTATAAATTATTATGTAGATTTTTTATTATTTATTTTATGTAGATTTATGAAAGTTCAAAATTTATAATGGAACTATAGGTTATTTTGTAAATTACAAGTAAATATATAATCCAGCCATGGAAACATCACTCATGAATTACAATCAGAGACGAGCCAACAGTAGCTTCAACTGCGAGTTCCCAAACCCTAATTTTTATAACGTTTTTTTTCATATACCAAAGCAATACCAACTTAAACACCCATAGCATGATAAATATAAGATCCCCTATATTATCAAAATTCAAAAAAAAAATATTATTTACTTATCGACTAATACATATCCACACATTTCATGTATGCAAATATCCTATCTTACACGTATGTATACATATAATTAAGAATATGTAGACATATCATGATCACTCCATTCCAATACTATATAGGTGTGTCGTATATCTTTATATGCATCACTGATGATGATGATGATGATTATTGATGATCATTTCGGAGACAAGCCATCAACGAGACACTGCATGACCCTGACCTGCATACTAAGGCACTTGATGTAATGAGCCGTTTCTTCCATCAGCTTTGAAGTCTGCATTTCTCCGCCTCCCGGAACAAGATTCCTCAGCCTCTCCGCCGCTGCCTCCTCTACTGGATGTCTCCGGTTACTTCTCCCCCTCAGCCAAGTCACCCTCTTCTTTCTCCTAGGGAATCTTACGATCTTGTTGTTTCTTTTGGCGGCTCGGTGTAAGAGGGCTCTACTCCACAGCCGATCAGTACCTCCGGCTGCTCTGGCCATGGACACATACGCAGCCTTCTTGATTTTCTTGACACGATCGCTTGTTTTGTCTGGAGAACTGAGATTTGAGAGGGTTTGGAGGAAGTGGAGGGCAAAGACATCCTTTTCAGGGACGTCTGTGTTTATGGGGTTGTCTCCAGAGGCCATTGTTTGAGTTCTTTGAGAAAAGAAAAACTTGAGTTGAGAACCTTTATAAAACATTTTTGAGAATGACACAATATTAGGGCTAATAAATAACGGAGAGAGAGAGAGAGACAAATATATTGTTTAGTTTTCCTTATAATTAACTTTTCATCTACAATGATGGTTTTCTTATGTCACAAAACACCAACTATTCAAATTCTTTCTAAAAGTTCAACTATATGTGAACCTAAAAGTGTAAACTTTATAAGATATTTATTATTTCATGTTCTATATATGACTAGAACTGAAAAGAAATTCACGAAGAGATGAAGAGAATTAGGTGCGTTAGTTAGCTTTGATAAATTGAATTTAGGAGCTTTATAAATGACCGGTCATTAAGTGGTAGTTTTCTTCATTTGTAGTTTTCGTCAGTAATAATTAAGTGGTAGTTTTCTTCATTTGTGACAAAAGAAAATAATAAAATCCTACATTGGGGCTTTAATAATAGGATATGAGAAATTAGTTCAAATTTTTGATGATCCGTCTGGTCTATCGTACTATTAAAATGTTTATTAGTCGATAATTAGGAAAAATTGCTTGAAATACTATAACTTGGCTATCACTTTTCAAAAATTTATTTGATCAAAACTATTTTAACATTGAGTTTAAAATTTAGTGATTATTGTTTAAGGTTTAATATTTATGGTGTGAGATTGGGTTTATAAACTTTTATGAAAGATTATTAAACATTTTTAAATAATTTAAGAGGGTTAGTTTAGTTTTTCATCACAGATTTAGGATATTTATGAAAATAATTATCATTTAAAAGTAAATCTAAAAATATCAAAGTTGTGGTAAAATTGGAATTTTTCCAATAATTAGATGTCTTATAATTCCATTTAACTTCCTTGTATTCTGATTATTTTGTTATTTTTCCAAAAGAGGGACCATTTTGAGCTTATAAGATAATAAGATGTCTAAAACCATTTTAAGTCAAGAGTTTTAAAATAAAATATGAAGTTAATATAGAAAAAATTATATATTTAATTAAATAATGATAATATAGACCTAGGGTTTTTAAGTCTTGAATAGTAAATGAACATTTAGTTGAAAGCAATGTTTTGGCTTGAAAAAAAAAAGAGTGATGCCGATAGATTAACAGAACTTGGCTATTTTGACCAAATTGAAAAATTATAAATTCATTAATGTTAGTATTTCAACTAAAAAAATGATTACAAAAAAAAAACTAAAAAAAATTGGATGATGTTAACGTAGACGCAAAATAATTAAAGCCCGTTTGGCTCATACCTTTTGTAGAAACGCAAACGGAGACGGAGCAATTAGGAGCAGGCATCAGATTATGGAATAAAATTCCAACCTCATTTTATGTTTCTTTGTTTGTTTTTATAAAAGGTTAACTTTAGCGACGAATGCGTATGGATTAATTAACGTGAACAGCTAATAGAGACGATTATGATAAATATTAGGTAAGCTATATATATCTTATCTAATAGTATGTATTCATTCATGTTAACATTAATTAATGATGATTTTACAACAAAAATAAAAACTAATGATGATACGTATGGAATGATTCTGGAAACCATCTAAGCTCTTCTTCTTTTTAGTAAAAGCCTAAGCTCATTTTTATTGGAAAAGAATTAGCACAAAACCCCAAAAATCAACTAGTTGAGTTCTATTACTTTCCAATCTCATATAAACAAAATTCAGCACAATCCATCACTCTTAAAACAACCGATAGATTTTTATTCGATCCTGAGTCTGAACTATACGAAGTAACACAGTAATGAAAACAAAAGAACGTCACCATGATTTGTTGGGGGAGTATCGAAAGACGTAATAGCCGCTCGCATCAACAAAAACAAAACGTGACAAAAGGTGATCAAAATATAAAAATATGATTACCAAGAAAAAAAAAAAATATATATATATATATAACAATATTCACCATGCAAGATCAGCGACACGAGTTTATTACTAGGTGACACTAGCATTGTATGTACGCTATATAATAAACAAACTTTAGTAAACAACTCAAACAAAAGAAAATAAAAGAAGAGGAGAAGAGAGACTTGAGGAATACAATATTTTGTGTTTTGGTTAAGGCTATAATTTAGCATTAGTCCCATCTCTTTTGTGTTAATCACTCTGTCGCTACTGCTTTTCCGCCGGGCGTATTTTACACGCCATTAATTATTTTGTTTTGTTATACCAAAAATATACATTTTGTTTTATCGTTAATCATCACATATCACTCTTTAAAATTAGACTCCAAAACTAATTAATTGCCTTAATCAGTCCCGAAGGTTTTCCATAAGGTTTCAAATTATACATCTATATCGTAGAAGAAATTTTTAAAATTTATCAGGTAACTAAGCATCTGGAGATCATAATTTAGAGACTCAAAAATGATATTAGGAATCTAACTAGATGAATAATAAGATTTAAATTAAATAACAGAGATTAGCTAAAGAAGGAGGTTAAGAAGTGGTAGTGTGGGGTCACTAATGGGCCAACCACCACATGAAGGCACATGGCTATGGCCTTTACCCACCCCCACATTCCTCTCTCTTATCTTTAACTTTTAATTTCTGCTTTAATTACTTGATTAGTATTAGCTACACGCCTACACCAATCGTTTCTATTTGATTCTCCGGTTCATATTTTCTGTAATTAATAGTTAGTCGTTGGGGATAACTTTAAAAATATTCAGCTAAAAATGTAAAATAAATAGAAAATAACAAATGGTATTGGGCCAGTATATAAATATAATAGAGGAAAACAACTGTGAAACTGGAAAAGAGTTACACATCGTTATTCACGTTTAAAACCAGAAACGTGTGAAAAAAAACTACGTTATAACTGAGGCCTCCTTTTTTGGTCGGTTGTTTTATTATTACGTTTGTAAAAAAAGAAGACGGCTGATTAAGCTTGAAGTTATAACTGTGGGCGAATCTGCTCTGTAATTGCTGACGTGGCTACGCTATTTGTTTTTGTTTCATGAAACGGGCCAAGCCAAGGAATCCATGACTGGAGAATAGTGTCAAAGTAATTTCAAACACAAATAATACAATGTATCATGTATGTTTATATTTGTAAAATACTATTAACCAAAAAAAATTGGTGAAACGTCTCTATTGTACATTATAATTGAAGAAACCTGAAGAGTGATTAAAAATGTTTATGATTATTGTGGTTAAAACAAAATTGCTTAAAAGAATTACCAACTAAAAGTTCAAACAAAACAGATAGAAGCTAAGGTATGGGTCAAAAACAAAATTTGAAGAGAGACCATGCATGTTATAAGTTTAAAACCCCAAAATATGAAAGATTGTACTAATTAAACATTTTCACATTATTTCGGTCCAAATAATCTATAGAATGTATAGTAATGCTAACTAAAGCTTATAAAACCTATAAAATTTTAAATAAGCGGATAGAAACAAAAGGTTTGAAAAAGATCTGCACGTGGGATAAATTTAATGTCAACATACCTAATACACATCTACATGCAAATAGAAGTTCATTGCTTGATTGTCTTTGTTGAGAAACCGGAACCGTGTAAAAATAAGAAGTGGGCCAATCTTGCCTATTGTTAGAGAGGCAAGATTTTAATACTCCAATTCCAAACGAAGACCACTTCCTAATTAAATCTGTTATTTTTATTTATAATTTTAATTAATTATTGCTAATCACTATTCTTCAGTTATGGTTAGTTGGTATAAGGCTCTCACACAAAATAAAACTAATATATTTTCATCGTTTAGAATTTTCAACGAGTGCTTACATATCCGAAAGTTTATGAATGGTGTTAATGTAGATTACTAGTAGTAGTATCCAAATCAGAGTGGCTAAATCGTAAAAGAAATTCTCTAATTGACAATTATAAGTGCATTTTAAACTTTTCATCTTGCATGTCCACAAGACCAAAACATACGAATCGAATTAACTACTCATATTTTTAAGAATATTGAGCTAGTTTACTTCATTGTATTCCAACAACTACTTGTTCATAACATGTCCCCTATGATATTCAAACTAGCCCCTATCTTTTTTCTTTTTTTCTTTATCATTCAAACTAGTCCCTATCATATTTTGGGTGAATACATAGTATCTTTGCATAGTATACAATTTGGACTGATTTACGATGACATTAATTAGCAATTAATAGACCAACCATATGGTCAGAATTATTCAGTTTCAAAAATAGTTAAGCAATATATATATATATATATATATCATAATTAATCCGTTCATTCGACCAATAGGTTATTGCAAGTAAACAGTAGCAACAAGCCAGATAAGCTACTTTGATGTTGGGTAATGGAACCACTTGCAAGGCTGTGATAATCAAACTGTCAATGATATGACAATGAGCATTTAACATTAGTCAAATAACCAAGGTGCCAAAATTTCTCTTCATTAACTCTTACTCAGGGAAAAAGAGCAATATAGATTGACATTAAAATTTAACTGATCTATATTTATATAATTGAGTTACCCGATTACACCAAGGAGAAACAAAACAAAACTCTTAAGAGAATTGTGTTCATAAATCTATATTAGAAAAGAAAAATACTTAACTACTCTAGCTTAAAAAATTTGCGAACTACTAGCACGCATTTATTTGTAACATGTGCACACTGTAATCAGGTCTGGGCACAGATCGGATATCCGGTTTTTAAAAGTATTTGTGATTTGCTTCGAATGCTACGGATATCTAATTTTCCGATTTGCTTTGCTTCGGGAAAATACGGATATTCGGAAAAACGGATATCCGGAAAATAAATAGATATTTACGGATATTCGCGGATACTTGCGGATATTCGCGGATACTTACGGATATCTCATTTATTTTGATTAATACAAATAATCTTAAAAATTTGATACAACTTTGTTTTGTAAAAATATTTTTTGCATGATATAAAAGATAAAAAATTAAAAGAAGTATTGAATCTTCATATTTTATAAATTTTAAACTTAGTTAAAATTATAATAACACAAAACATAAGAAAAATTATAATTGTCATAAATGTTTCTCTTCTTTTATGTAATACTTTTATATAAGTAATAATGTGAATATAATCTATCAAATCATATGTTAGAATAATAATTATATAATTTTATACATTTAAAACTTTAAATATAATCAAAATATACATGTATTTATATATTGACGGATCGGATCGGATATTCGCTTCCCAAAATTTTAATATTTGTGATTTGCTTTGATTTTAACGGATATTGAATTTTAGTATTTGCTTTGCTTCGAAAGCTTACGGATATCCGGAATTTTCTGATCGAATAGCAATGAATAACGAATCGAATCAAATTTAACGGATAAAATGCCCGGCCCTAAGTGTAATACACAAACTGGGCTGCATCAGCATCATACAACATTTTCATTATTATTATTTTTTAAAGACTTCTGGCGTATGCATGAAAAAACTCAAAACCATCGCATGTAGACTTTTTAAATTATTGAAATTTGGACTAGTGTAGAAATTCTTTATTGATAGACCAACCATTTGACAAATTTTATCAAGAAAAGGAACAAATTAAGTTAACAAAAATAGCATAATCCAAGATTAGTTAGTGTGTTATAGGTCTTGAGTACGGGTTTACCAAAGTCTTCTATCATCGTTTATTTGCAGGCATTAAAACTATTACTGGATGGGCTTAGGCCTTATCAATGACCTATAGTTTCAGTCCATATAGCTCACGTTGTCTAGTTTACAATTTACTAACAACAGTATACAAGTTTCTTTTGGGAAAAGATGATAGTTATTAGACATTGTTAAACTCTTATATCTTGCTAATTACAAGATGTGTGTCTAGTTATTCTTTTGTTTTTTTGCCAAAATATGTCTAGTTATTCGCAGTCACTAACTAGACAGAAAAACTAAAACGACTATCTAAGATATAAGCATATATATATATAACAATTTTGAAATAATTAGTAAAAATTCTGCAACATAAACAAATTTTATTCGGCCCTTTTTCTTAACTTACATTTTGATGAACAAATAATAGAAAGGGAATATTTTGCACACAGTATTACTCACAAGTCATAATTCAGTTTTCATAACTATAACACAGTTAAGATAGTTGTCATATACCAGCTTAATCACAATTAAGCTCACTTAACAAGGCCAGAGTCGAAACTAACGCCCGTTGACGGCAACCACATCGCCCCGTCAATAAAACCAGCGACGGTGAACCCTTCCGCTTCCTTCACCGTTAAAGAAGAATGATACCCGGTCCATTTAACCCGACCCGAAACCGATGATCCAGGACCCGAGTTACCAAACTCCCCGTAGAACAGAGTCTTAAGACCGAAACCACCCGACCAAGGAGACCAACCCGACGGGTGAATCGACCCGCCGAGGAAAGACTGCATCACCACCGTTCTTGAATACTCTTTCCACGGCCGGCCAAGGTAAGTCGTCGACTCCGCCGTGATCTTGCAGTTCTGTATCGAGATTCCGGTGTTCTGACCCGGGTTGCTCCGCCCTTGAGCCGTCACGAAGTTCGTCTGACCCGACAAGGGCTTCCGGGCGACGATGTTGCAGGACTGGAACACGGCGGCGGAGTTTCCGAATATGAAGTCGACGGTTCCGGTGATGTCTGTGTCTCGGTAGAATTGTCGTTTGGAGTGCGTGTAGAGTGAGTCTTGGTATCCTTCGACGGAGCATCGGTACACGACGGATTTGTCTGCTCCGACGCGGAGGGCTACCGCTTGCTCCGAGCTTGGTCCAGCGCTGTTCACGAATGTTATGTCGCGCGCTATAAACCCATCCCCCATGGCAGCTTTCAATTTTTTAAAAAGACAGAACCGTTTGTTAACCGGTCTGAATCCAATTTAAACCGTATTAAAATGACAAGAAGATCTAACCAAGGGAGAAAATAAACCGAATAAAATTGATTAAAATTTAAAATTCTGTTAAAAGGACAAAATGACAAAAAAAAACCAAACACTTATTTGATTTGATTTCTATATTTTCTAAAGCCAAAAATCTCAAAATCTAAAATCAAAAGACTTATTTTTATTTTCTTATTAGTTGTAACTATGTTAGTTTCTACCTTCTATTCGTTTGCCCTAAGCTTTTATTTGAAATTCACATACTATATATGTTTCACAAAGATAGTTTCTTTTATGTTTACATACATATTTTTTTTTCTAAAAAATATTAAATATTAAATTTTCAATAAAATTAAATAGACAGTAATTTAATCAGTTTTATAAAGTTTTCTAAATTCACACTTTATCAAATAGAATACTTAATATAAATTATAAAAATAAAATTTATGTTTCTGAAATATTTTTAGACAAAAAACATTTATTTATATGAAACGGATAGAGATATGTTAATCGAATATTGTATCTTACCGACGGTGGCAGTCTTGTAAGTAGTATAGCCGCCTCTATTACTTCTGCTACCTACAATGACCGTTATGCCCTTCCCATCACCAACTAACATAACGTTCTTCTGCTTCGTCGGGATGTTAATGTTCTCCTTATAGGTCCCAGCCTTCAAGTGAATCACGGTCCTTCCTCCACTACTCGCCAAGGAAGAAGCCAACAACGCTTCACCTACGGTTTTGTGTGTCCCACTTCCGTCTGCAGCCACTACCGCATCGATCTTTAGCTCCTCCACCGATGCTTCTAGAAGCCTCCGCTCCTCCGGCGAAGTAACAAACCTCGGAAAACGCTCATGATGTTCCGACAAGAGCCTCCGGGGTTTAGACTTCACGGATACGAACAGCTCTAGCGAGTTAGTCAGCAGACTTGAGAGGTTTCTTGCGACGAAATCCATCGTAATTCCGTGTTTGTGAGAGTTAGATTTTTCTTGGAGGCTCTGCTCACAAGTGTCTTGGTTTGTGAGTGTTGCGCTCAGCCATGTATGAACGTCTTCGTCGTCATCACTTGAAGTGATGCGAGACAACATTTCAAGTGTGTCGTCTAGGAGCTCAAGGCAGTCGTGGATGGGATCGGCCACGTGGACTTGTGCGGTTCGATGAGAAAGAGTGAGGTTGGAGGCGAGAGAACGAGCCAAGAGCGCATGGTTCATATTCTCTTGGACCGATGCGAGGAACCCTTGTTTGGTTCTTGATGATGAGCTTCGATGTCTCGAGAATCTTGAGAAGTGGGAGTTGGAATTGGAGTTGGTCACAGCTGAAGTTGTTTGAGTTTGGTATAAAAAGTTTATGATCAGTAAAGTCATTAGTGTTTTGGTAATCCGAAGATTTGATATTGATGATGATGATGAAACCATTTTAGGTTTAATCATTAATGGTTTGTGAGCTGTTGTAGTAGTAGTAGCTTTTTTTTCTTCTAAATGTAGTAGTTGTAGTTGTAGCTTAATGATACATGAATGTGTGTATATATATACCCGTGGATATATACTAACATTGCAATGTTCACATTTTGGTGTTATTTTGTTTCTTATTACTACACGACTCTTAAATTTCGAGCGAGATGATATACCACAATGAATAATTCGCACGAAACCTTGTAAATAACTATAATGCATCCATATTAACCTTTATTGTATAAAAAATCAGTACCTAATCTAATCTTCCGCCATATGATAATTAGTGACTAAAGTTTTGTGATATTTCAGAACATTTGATGTTTTACCAAGCTAATATTTATTAATCTAAATAACTTAATGTTTACTTTTGGATTATTTATTTGTTGGTTTAAAATAGAGAGGAAGTCACAAGTACCTTATTCCTTATGTGTCAGAAAGATGAACTATAATGTGTTGTACATATTAATTCTTTAAGCGCAAACCTTTAATAGTGAAGCAACAAAGTATAACCGTACAGGGGCTTTAAAATTGCCAGACTGTGCGTAATATTCACAATGATTTGTACATATGTCATTTCTTTTATTGCGAATATTCTATATATAGTTGATCTATATGCATGAAACTATGAAGTGTAACATTAACTTAAATTCATTTGTATGTTTTGGTTAAGTTCATTATTTATTTATTGACCAACAGAAAGTTGAACCTTCGAAAGCAAAACGCGTGTAGTTCGTAATTTTTACAACGACTCATCATGAAGTATATATATAATTTTTTTTTGGGTAAAATCTCATGAAGAAACAATTTAATAAGGTATTTATTTATGTATATCCATTATAAATTTATGATTATATAACTAAAAATTCCAATGATACTGGTATAAACATGAATCGATAAAAGCTACCAGAAAATTAAGATGTATAAATAAAATTCCAAAAGAACAAATAAAAATAATTTAGTATTTATCTGCTTATTTTAACTTGTATAAATTATAACTATTGAAAGGTATGGTTTATTTTTATTTTTGGCAAGTGTTTCATAGTTAATTATTAGGGGAAATAATAAATTGATTTTGTTTATGCATGGATAATGATACTGCCAAACACAAATGGACAGAAAACAATGGGATCCATCTTATTGTAATAATCAAAGAAGATTCAACGACGCCACGTCACCACTCACCCACTTGTCATAGGAATGAGCATTTTATTCGTTAAATTTGATTCGATTCGTTATTTGTTTCGATTCGATCCGAAAAATCCGGATATCCGTAAGTCTTCGAAGCAAAGCAAATATTAAAAATCATGATCCGTTAAAAACGAAGCAAATCACAAATACTAAAAAAATTAGAGACGAATATCCGATCTGCTCCGACTTTTATATAAATAGTTATATATCTATAGTTAAATAGAGTTTTAATTTATAATCTTATATAATTTTATTTATAAAATTATCTATAAAATATATTATGAATAAAAGAATTATAAAATCTTTATAAAAACTTCAATTCTTCTTAAAACATTTAACTTATAAGATTTTTTTATGAATTTTAAGAATTTATAAATAAAAAGTTTCATTAATGTTTTACTTTATCTTTTATAATAACAAATTTGTATAATATTTTCAGATTTACTTGTATTAAACATAGTGGAAAAGGTATCCGTGAATATTCGCAAATATCCATAAGTTTTCCGGATATCCGTAATTTTTCGAAGCAAAGCAAATCGGAAAATCAGATATCTGTGAAGTCCAAAGCAAATCACAAATACTGAAAAATACGGTATTATTCGATCAGTGCCCACCCCTACTTGTCAGCGTCGGGAACAAAGATAACACTTGTGTTCAATAATCTGAGACTTTTTTGTAACTTAACAATAATTTGATTTTGAACCCTTTTTGAGCTTAGTACTTTGAAACTTTACATATGTGTGTGCAGAGGATAAACCCCCCCCCCACAAAAAAAAAATAGAACGCAGAATACTATGAGAAATCTGTGCATGAAGTCTTTATAAACGTTTTGGTCACTCTTTGTTTCAGCCTAAAAGTTAGTTAATACTTTATATACTTATATTAGTTAGCTTTCAAATACACAATTTTTTAGGTCTCGGTTGACATATTTTCTGCCCCGATAGTTCTACATCAATTAATTACAATGAACAAACCGTATTTTGCATGTGTACTGTGTTCTTGCTATTTAGTAAATCATTGATCAACCGTAAAGCATGGATAAGAATGCCACTAAACTCATGGAATATATATCCCCGAGCTACTAATGACATGAGAAATTGTCTATATATCTATTATCTATAACAATTGTAACTGGTAAGTCTATTGTCTTGTCTAATAAATGCATGCATAATTAATTCATGCAATAATGTGCTTATATATAATACTACAAATTAATTCTACTAATTTATAAATTGAAGAACGAATACTAATCTAGTTCTGATTTGTCCTATATATTATGTGTATAATTATAAATAGATATATAGTTACTTTATTAAATAGGGCTTATTTGTGATATAACCAAAAAAAAAGTAAAATTAGTTTTGTAGAAAGAGATTAGAGAGAGATAGAAAGAGAGAAGAGGAGAGAGGGTGAGGTTTTGGTTATATAATGAATTATGGGTTTTTGTTTGGTTATCTCACCCAATTTCCCTAATAAATATAGTATATATGAAGTATTTTGATAGATATTAATACTATATGATTTGATGGTGACTATACGTAAGAACTAACTTTGATAGTCTTGAACTGGGACAAATCAATGGAGACCTTACGATAAGCTTTTGAATGTTTCCCAATGCCAAAGGAGAGTGAAAAGGATATACAATCAGTGATTTGATTACTTAACATATGTATTTATGTAGATTGAGTTGATTAATTTTCTGTGAAAAACAAAATTCCACCTTACAATTTAAAAGCTTCCGATCACAATGTGAAAGTAAAAAATAAGGATAATATTTAATATATTTTTAGTAGAAAAACAACATTTAAAGCTTGCAAATTATTTGAATGTTAGATCTGGTCCTTATTACACCTTTGTAACAATACCTATTCCGTGGGTCGGTGGGTGTGGGGAACTCTAGCTAGCTACATCTTTCAATAATTTCTCTAATAAATTGAGATTATTGCAGTCAAACAAAATGCTTAACCACTCCAAACTTAGAAATACTTTCTAGTGCAAAATTTTTGTTAATAAACCAATAAACCGAAGAGAAGAATTGGAACTTGGGTTATAGGAGTTTGAAGTTGATTGATTTGAATCGTTTACATAGAAACAAGAAAATGAAGGTCGTCTTAGAAGTGTGAATGCCACCTAACGCTTTTTTTGTTCTATATCATTTAACAGGACATGCAAAAGGCTTTAATATATATAAATCCAATAGGAAGCTGCTATTATTATTGGCAAAAGGTGATGAGAAGCAGACAATTCTATAATTGATGGAAAATGCAAAAGAGTGTGTGGTATGTATTGTGTTGCGTACTTGTGTGTGAGGTCTTCTCTTTTTATAAGTCAATCCAATTTTGAACAAATTTGTAATATATATATTAAAATGAGAAAAACGAACTTTCAATTATTAGCGGTTGAAGCTGTGGTGGACTAACTTTCATACAATAACGCTGTTCTGAGTTAAGATGAATTGAAAAGCTTTTGATGACCGTTGACGGAAAAGTTTCAAGGACTCAAAACTTAAATTATTGTATGATATTCAGAAACTTTTGGTCCATATTCAGTATGATTGACTTTCATGTGAATGGAAGTATAACTTCGTCACATTCTTATTAACATTTCTAGCTGTTCCCCTTAATTCTTGTAAATCTTTAAGAGTTTATGACATACCAAGTCCTTTTTTAAACACATACTAAAAGCAACCTTATCGGTTGCGAGTATTAAGTGGAGTTCTTCTCTATCTAAAAAGAGTATCTAACATGTGTTTTGAGAACTTTTCTAGTGTCTCTCTCCAATCTCTCTTTTTTCTTTTTATATATTTTTCTAATTACTAAGATACTTTAGTAATCCCATTATTGGAGGTGCTATAAATCCATCTACATCAAAATTATAAACTAAAATCTTTTAAAATTAAATATAAACGAGAGACTTTAACAAAATTTCTAAGTTTTTGATAGGCTCATAAATTATATATATATATATATATATATATATCTGTGTGTATGAATTTTTTTTTCTTCCAACTGAATTCATTATCATAATAAAGAGGTTCGACCAAACTACATCACCCACAGACCATACACCAATTACACTTGATCAATTCAACTGATTCAAGTGTAAACAATCCACCACAAAAATTAGAGAAAGTTTAGAGGAAGCGGCTTTCATTAACAAAGAATTCAAAGAACCAATCCGGATGACCTTGAACCACATAGGACTGGTTCCTTCCTTGTCGAGTAACGCTTTGAGCAATGAATGATGCTCCTCTGTTTTCCTCCACCCATACCACCTTGAGCTGATACTCCTCCATCAGTACAAGCAACCGGTTCATCTCTTCCACCTGGAAACGCCAAGCAGGCCACTCGTGTGGTTTTCGGAATGCTGAGAACAATTCTTTAAAGTACTCAGACGAGCTTCCTCTAAGCTTCCAACATCCGAAAAATCTCTCCTGATGTGACTGATAACTACGCCTCTGTGGTTACGTACCACCCCCGCCGTCCCAAGAACTATGTTATCTTTGTTCCATTCAAAAGCCACATTGCACATTAGCCAACCAGGCTCAGAGGGTGACCATCTTCGTGCGTTTTGACACTGCGGTATTACCACTGTGTGTATGAAAATTATAATTGATAACTCCAATAATGGTTTTAAGCAAAAAAAAAACTCCAATAATGGTGCTGTAATCATGCATGAGATGGAGACTCCTCCTGATCATCCATATGGGCATCTGAAATTCAAGTTTGGGCCTTACTTCAACAGAAATGAAGAGTTAGACTAGGACACAAAGCCATACAGCCCATTAAATATTTATCGGAAGCCCAAGATAAGGACCAATCGCTTATCAGATTGTGAATCGTCGTGAACAAGGTATTGAACGGTGTTATTGCTTCCGCTCCTTCCTGGTTTCGTAGCAGACTCTTTTCTAGGTTGTCTCAGTACATCCTCGCAGCCTCTGTTCTCTCTATATCAACCACAACATGTGACAGGATAAGTCACGACACTTATTCATCTTTATCCGATAGCTTTATTATCATAGGTTTCCTTTTCATATTAGGGCTTATATCTTTTCCTTTTCTCATGAAGTTTAAGATTTCTATTTCTTATATAATGTAGCCTTACCGCAGCTTAAAAGTTTACACAATCAATTAACTTTTCTTATCTATTACTTGAAGCATATGACTTGGTCGTTGAGTAGTTCCGAGACTTGAGGAATAAGTTTGTTTTGTTTTTAATTATTTCTTGCTGAATAAGTCATCCTATTTGTTAGGATCAGAGTAGCTAGACGTTGAGACTTTTACGTTAGTTTGTTAACTTCACTTTCTATTTAAGCTTATGTAATTCTTCAGTTACGAATAAGAAATTAATTCAGCTCATCTTCTTCTCTTTAGTTTTGTGTTCTAAATACAACATTACTTCCTTCTCAAGCAACTAAAGTTCATACAAGAGCTTTACAATCAAATTCAGTCTTTCGAGTTTCCTTCTAATCTTTATTTATCCATTCTTCGAATCCACAGTAGGATTTCTAGTTTGGGATCTATCTATCCAGGTTTCCTATCTCACAACAGAAAGAAGGTAGTAAGTTCGAATCTGTAATTACTCTATTCTATGAACCCTTCTATAGTGTGTTTCTCAAACTAAACCTTTATCATCACCTTTGGTTAACATCTTGTGTTGTATCATCTACTGCTTAATAGAGGCACAAGTAGTCATCTCCGTACTTCTATAGCTTCAGTTGATATCCAAGGACCATGAAATTACGACGGCGCAATGATCGTAAAACAAGTAGGGTTGATACTGACCAACACTGGCTGCTCCCAATGGATCTCATGATGGACATCTTCTCTAGGTTATCCCTCAAGACCATTGCGATCTGTTGCTGCGTATTCAAGCAATGGGCCTCCGTACTTGGCCATTCTGATTTCAGGGATCTGCTCTTGACAAGGTCTCAGGCTCGCCCGCGGAGTCTGTTGTTCGCCTGCAAGGATGATGATAACAAAGTATTCTTCCTTTCCTCTCCACAGCCTCAAAGTCCTGATGAGATGTACTGTGAAAGAGGGTCTATTAATGTTTTTAGATTTAAATAAGAATTTTAAAGTAAATTTATTTATTAAAAATTATACAAATTAAGAGAAAATGATTATATGAAATTTAAGATACGATTCAAGTAAAACTTATGAATGTTAATTTCCATAAAACAACCCAGGATAATGTTAAATTGATTGGTAGACCAATCTTCATAACACATGTATATACTTATTGATTGTCAAATAGTATAATATTTATAAATTGTAAAAAAAATTATGATAAAAAGAGTTATAGGCTATAACTTGTAGCAGAAGTAATATTATTCCTCAAAGATGATTGTCATCTATTGAGTATATCACAAGGATGTAATGTTCAAATTATTGAATAAAACACTGAATAAGTTTTAATACGATCCAACACTAGAGCACACATTGTTTTCCCAACAAGACGAGACAAACCACTTCAGGTTCTTTCTAGTAACCGATAGCTTTGATAGAAATATAGTATAGCACAACAGAATGCAAAGACTGGTTTTGATACTGATGGTTGAGTTTAGAGACGAGATATAAGAAGAGGAACAGAGGCAGGTCCTTCCTCACCCATCACAGGCTGAAACAGATCCAACTCACCATACCTCTCCAACACACGCATCCTACAATCCTCACCAGCCATCAAACCAGTCGAATACGCCCCATGAACCGAGCCAGGGAAGCTCGAACTCGTCGCTTCCCCGGCAAAGAATAAGTTATCCACTGGAACCCTAAGCCTCTCATACAAATCATGAGGTTTCCCCACGATGTCATAGCTATAAGATCCCAACGAGTTCACATCAGACCCCCACCTCGACACTAGATACTGCACCGGAGGCAGAGCATCAGGAAGAATCCTCTGGAGCTGCAAGACGGCGAAGTTGGCAGCTGCTTCATCAGACATCTTCTCGATGTCTTTGGCGAGCTGACCGGCCGGCATGTAGACAAGAACCGGGTGTCCTGTGGCCTTGTGGAGGTTCAAGAAATAGCTGCAGCCGTAGGAGGTTTCTGCGACCACTCCTAGAAACTCTACTTTTGGCCAGAAGACTTTTTCGAAATGGAGTATGATCTTGTTTTCGATTCCTACTCCGAGGTCGTTGATTGCTTCTTGTTTCCACTCTGGTAGCTTTGGTTCGAATGTTATGGTTCCGGATTTTAAGACACCGAGAGGAACAGCGATTACTGCAGCATCGGCAACAAATGTTTCTCCGTTTTCTGTTGTTACCTTTACTCCATTGTATCGTCTTACAATCTTAGTAACCCTGAGAAGCAAAAGAACCAGAGGTTATGACAACCTTTTAGAAAAGAAAAAAAAGGCAAAACTCCTAAAAAGATGTAAAAAGTATGATCAAATTAGCTCACCAAAAAATAATCAAGGTTTTATTAAGAACAAAAGATTAAGATACTACTATTGAATAATACATCTAATATTAAAATATTTATATAAAAATATTATTTTATATTTTAAATCATGAATTCTACACTCTAAACCATAATTCTCAAACACTATCCCCTCCCAAAAACTAAACCTTAATTTTAGATCAATTAATCCTAGACTTATATGTGTTTTACCTCTTTTAAAACTTATTTTGGTCATTTTAGAACTATTTTTGTGATAAAAACTTTTAAAGTATTTTCTATAAAATGCTAAAAACATTTTTTTAAAAAACATAAAATGCTAAAAACACTTGAAAGACGGAAAAGCTTATTACCTATGGCCTAGACGAATGTCAATCCCTTTGGCCAAGGTATTGATAACAGGACGATACCCTCTAACCATGAGACCGTGTCCACCAGGAAGCAACTCCTCCTGCACGTGTTTCCAGATGTTAAACAGACAATCAAGAGACGGTTTGTAGTTAAAACTGTTTTAACTGCAAGAGTAAGAATGTAAAGAAACCTGGTCCCAACACTTTGCAGAGATGGTGTCAGCATCGGCAGCAAACCATCCTTCCATGCGGCACAAGTACCATTGAAGCACATTGTGTGCAATCCCCTCTAACCTCAACTCTGGTTTCCTTGAAAACACAATTGAGAAAGCCTGAGAGATTGACATGTCTGCCTCCTGCTCATCCCTCACTTTATTGATCTGCATTTGTGAAAGAAGAATCTTCTAGTTAATACAGCGTAAAACAAAGACTAACACAAGAATCAGAACATGAAAGAATAAAAGAGAGTAAGCAAATGAATGTGAGGGACGTGTACCTCTTCCAAAATCTGCTCAAAAGTTACGCCAACCTCAGTTACCAACTCTTGAGGAACTTGTTTCCCATCCATGTCAAACAGAGCATAGCTGCATATAACAAAGTACTACAACGAATAAGAATAGAAAAATAAAATAAAAAATTAGGCATATCCCAATTGTTGTACACACCTCTCAAGATCATGATCATACAAGACCGAGTTGTCACCACTAGTACGATACAAGGGCAGTCCAAGCCTCCCAATGACTGGTGCAAGAGGATTCTCTTTGCACACTCCGTGCAGCCTGCGACAAGAATGCTGCAGCGTTAGCATATATAACCAATAACTCAAAACATCAGAAAGATAAAGAGACCTGTGAGATTACCATGATGCACCAAGATCAACAGGAAAACCGAAGGAGTAATCAGTGTGAACTCGTCCACCAATCCTATCACGGGACTCCAGCACCACAACCTTAAAAATAAAAAAAAAAACAAAGAAACCACCTCACCGTGAGAAAACATTAATGATCATTCATCCTAAATGAATCCAAGCCAGATTCATAACAACATCAAAAACAGTTTCCAGGGCACCACTACAAACCTGGAAGGAAGCATCTTGAAGAGTGCGAGCAGCAGAGATTCCACCAAAACCACCTCCGATCACAATCACAGACGGTGACCTTGTCTTCATCCTTTCACTAGCTGAAAAGCAATTAGCTGTGACACCGATAATATTATATGAAACACGGACGAATGAGTGACCTTCCGATAAATTAATAAACTTTAACAACGAAAAAAAATTTGTGACAATTCTGAAGTAACACCAAACATAATCAAAAGATGCCCGGAAAATAAAGTTAAACTAACAACAAAATAAAATCTTTGTGGCAATCGGCAAATACAGCCAAAACAAGAAGACGACACAAAGGAATCAAATCACCGACAGAGAAATCAGCACGAGGGGGAAACTGGTGACCAAGAAGATTTAAAAACTTAATTTTTATTACAGAAGCCAACTTTTTATTACAGAACTCAACTTTTTATTACAGAACTCAATTTTTTATTACACACACATATAAAGCAAACAAACAATTAAAAAAAAAAACAGAATGATCGATGAAGGTGAATGAAAACAATACCTCTACGGATTTGACGATCAGAGTTTTTCCTCGACTCCATGATTTTTTTTTTTCAATTGATCAAACGATTAGAATTACGATTACTATTATTATTATTATTATTATTATTATTATTATTATTATTAATACTATTAGAGGGAAGCTGAGGAGAAAAATGAAGGATGAAGATAAGAAGACAAGTCGTAAAGTGGCTCGATATCGATGACGAAAAGATCAAACTTCCAAACAAATTCATGCGATTTCTCTTTTCTTCCCAATTCTCTCCCCTCTCCTGATTCTGCTTTTTTAAAAAATTTTCACTCTCCCTTGCTCAAACAGATTAGTCTGAACGTAGATCGGTGATGATCGGAGAGATCGGAGGCCTAATTCACGAGAAGCAATCGGGAGAGAATAACAAAATCGCAGAGATGAGAAAAGAGAGAGAAAGTTTGAAGGAGAAGAAAAAAACAGAGGATGCAAGAGAGAGAAAAGGAGACAGCTTTTTTTCTGTTTGGCTATGAGTTCCTGAAGTCGAGAAAAGTAGGTTGGGTTGCCTTATATAATAAAAAGGAGAGTAACCTATGATTTTAATTTTTTCTGTTATAATGGTCACTCATCAAATTTTCAATATTTATCAATTAAATTTTTATATTAATCAAAAATATAGTATAATATTAATTATTGAAAATTTTGATCCATGAATTGTGAAAATATATATATAACAAACTGTAATGTTTATATATTAAAGATGACATGTATATCCATACATCTATACTGAAATAGTATTATATTAATTATTGAAATTTTTGGTAATTATTATAAGATATTGACATGTATATCCATACATCTAGACTTTGATACATGTTAGCAATTCTTTCTTTTTTGGTCAAAGCAATTCTATAAAAGAAAACTACATAATAGGAAAATATCAAAATTTGCAAGGAATCTCATATAATATTTACCTAGTAATAGGGCCGGCCCAGAGGGGAAGCCACCCAAGTCATCGATTGGGGCATCATATATAAAAGATATATGGGGGTTGCATGGATAGGTGGTGTGTGGATACCAGGAGCGTGAATGGGGTTATGTGTGGATGGTTGCTACTACATCTTGGTTTGTTTGTTATTTCATTTCCAAGTCTTTGGTCTCTCATCAAACGCTTTGTTAATATCCATAGTTCTTTAAACTTGTTTATCTTTGAGATTGTGGACACATTAGCGTCCATATTCATAGTCTTTTAATATGTCTATAAATTGTTGTCCATAATTCGTTGTCCACAATTCATCATCCACGGTCCGTTTTCATTAAGGATATTTTCGTCTATAATTGTTGTGTTCACACACAGAAAGTGTGTCACATGTGGAATGTGTTTCTGTGTGTAAAAGAAAGACAAAATGTGTCTTAATATGTAAAGAACTCTATATAAAATGGCATATTTCAAATTTGTTTTTTTATTAATGTTTATAAATAAAGAAAATTGATAAAGTTTTTTTACTTAATATAATACTAACAATTTTAGTTATAATAATTTGAAATTATAGTGTTTAATCTTGAAAACTTTAAAATGATATCCATTAAAAAATAATTGATGATAATATGTTTACATGACTAAATTTTTATGAGGATCAAAACAAAAAATTACAAAGCCTACTAAAGTATTTTTTGTTGAAAATTGAAGATTGTTATCAAACACATAAATTGTTTAATGTGTATTGTTAACTATTCTAATATCGATTATTATAGCTAAAACATTTGCTAAGGTTTAAATGGATATATATATATATATATATTTATTTGTGGTTTACTATGTCACACATGAGATTAAATGGACTGATTTTGCTATTAATTAAGACTGATATGATTAAAGATTTATTAAATTAGTAAATAATTTTGCAAAAAATGCAATTGTATTTTTAGTTTGTTTACTGTTTTATTAAAATTTGATGTGATTTTATTGTTTTATTTAAGCTTTAGTTATTTTTATATTAATATTTTTAATTTTGGATAAAAACATCGAAAGACATAATTTAAAAGTTGGATTAGGGCAATGTAAAATGTTAGACCGGCACTGCCTAGTAAAGAATGAAAATATATGTTCATAATAACCATCAATGCATAGATTATCTATAGATTTTTTGAACTTCTACAACACTAATTTTCCTAAAAATTTGAATACATTTGACTTGTAGTTATCCAGAAAGTTAACAAAACAAACAAAAAGTAGTACGTACCTGTAACTATTGTGACTAGAAATTTGATATGCAAATAATTTATAACTATCCAGAAAGTTAACAAAACAAACAAAAAAATAAAATATACATGTAACTATTGTGATAATTTTCCAAAATTTAATATAAAAACAGTTGTCAATATTTTAAATAATATTTTACTTTTAAAATATAATTTAATTATATATAAATATTTAACTTAATTATATATAAAATTAAAAAATATATTTAATTATATACAATCTAATTTAATTATTTATAATTTATAATTTATGTACATTTTAGTATTTATATTAAAATATAATTTAAATAAATAAAATATAATTTAAAATATGTAAATATAATTTAAAATATAAATTTTTATTTTTTGGATATAAAAACTTTTATAATATTATTAAACTAGATAATGGTCCGCACCTTGTACGGAATAATATATATCCAACTAATTTAAATTTATTTATTTTTAATTTTAATCTAAATTATTTAATTAGTTTCAAATATTAAATTAATTATAAGATATAATTTATCTTTTTATTACAATGCAATACATATAATTTTGGTACTTGAAATTTGTTTTTTATTCTAGCCGTTATTGCTTCTTAATGCATTTTGATTAAAATTTTACATTGTAAAATTAAAATAATATAAAAGATAAATCTAAAAATTTAAACCATAACTACCAATTGTCAGTGAAACATATAAAATCAAACCCCCTTCATCAAAGTTTTAATTACATTTTATATGAATTTTTTTCTTCATTGGAGTTCATAGTGACGCCTTTTAACAATATCTACAATAATTAAATACATACTTCTATTTAACTAAAAAATTTCAAAACAAAAGTAACAAAAGTAATAGATTATATATGTCTGGTAAAAGCGGAATTTTTAATTATAACGGCAAGAGATCGTATTTTTAAACTATATTTTTTTATTGATAAGATATTCAGTAGCGTTTTAAAAAAGTTTTCTTTCAAAAATAAAAAATAAAAAATATACGATTTAATATTACTAAACTAAACATAAGATGAACAAAACTATAAAATTATTGTTAAAATTTGATAACACTCGTTAATAATAATAATTCCTGAATGTAATGAAAATATTTATTAAATAATCATTAAAAATGTTTAAAAACTAACAATTCTGAAAATTAATTATTAAACTAATGATTCAACCTAAATTATAAAATATGACAAATAAGCTCTCAGAAAATAATAGAATGTGACAAGTACGCAAAATAACCTTAAATTGTGGAGAACATACAAATAAGCAAAGCTAAAATTATCGTCTAAAATTATTTTAAAATATGATAAATAAATTAAATTACGAATTAAAATAGTTAAAACACGACAATAAATATTAATCTAAATTATAAAAAATATTAAATTTGTCAAATAATCAAAACTAAAATTATTAAAATATAACAAATAATAAACATTTGTTATATCAAATAATAAACATTTTTACAGCCGTTAACAGTTTCTGAAAAAGCTCTGAAGTTGAAAATAAAATAAAAGATGGCGTATCGCTTTTCGGCACGTTTGATAAGTTACTCAGCTTATTGATCAAAGTGGTCCAGAAGGACTGACGTGTAGTGAAACAATACGTTCGAATCAAAAGTGAGAAAACGTCAGCTTTTTTGTTTGAGTCGTACAAATAATAAACATTTTCTAATGTCAGAATATTTCAATCTGAAGAGAAAAGTATACAGAGGAAATTCTCTAGACGCTTCTAAATGATTTAATAGGATGTTGGTAGTTATGATTTTGGTTAGAATTGAAGACAAAACTTTACACTAATCTGGGCACGTTGAATGTTTTGACCTCCGTTTAAAACTTCAAACATCATAATTACAAATTACATCAAAACAGTTGATATATCGGTTAGTATGTGATTTTCTATCGAACGTCATTCAATATGGAAAAGAGAAAATACCTATAAATTAGTGTATCATACTAATTAATATATACTAATATACAACGGATGGAGCCACATTGAATATATTTTTTTAAAATGAGTCATATACAAAACTGATATATGAAAAGTTGATATCCTATGCACATTGACATTGTGTATCAATCTTCGCTTGTTATGACTCTAATAGAAAACACGAATGCATGGTACATATGAAATTTCTATAAGATGTCAATGGAAACATGTTTGTACTGTGAAAAAATCAATTCTAATTGGTACACAGAGGGGTTAACACTAAAAATCGGTCCTGGTTATAGTCTGAAAAAGATATCGTTATACAAACATCCAATAACCTCCAATCGTATAATTCACATGTTCGCCATGATAAACCAGTTGCTGACGCACATGAAGACCAACGGGGCATGTGCCCCCTACTAATTTTGATTTTTCTTAATTAATTAATACTAGTTTATATAATGTTTTTATGATTTTACAACTATACGTGATGAAAAAAATTGATGTGCCCCCGTCTAGATATGGAGCTGGATCCGCCCCTGTGATAAACTCATATTTGTAAAGCATACATTTTCTTTATTCCATTTAGTGAACAGTGTATTTTTCTTCCTAGAGAATCAAGTCAACACGTCACAATAAAATTAACTTAGAGGCGGTCTTGGTTATGTGGATGTGTTAAGAGATTGAAGAATTTATTATTACAAAATAAAATCCAAACCCGCAGGTTGTCCTTATGATTACAGACTTATACAAGTTTAATTTGTGTGTACTTTGTGGTAAATCAAATTCAACAATTGTTAGACATGTCAAACTATATAAACGTATCAAAACCTGTGTTTTATTCAGTAAACATTTTTCAAATAAACAATGCACAAGAAAATATCTAAGATATTTTACTCAATTATTGCTAAAATGGATTCTTACGAGTGGAGCACATGACTAAAATCTTAAAATGTCGATGTTTGATAATTGACAGATGACATTCATTGGAAACTGCTCCTTCACATGTGAGTCTTGCCTTTTCCATCCCTATAACTAAACATTCGGTAAAAGAAAATAAAAGCATATTCTACGCATAATATGCCATCATATAACATTAATAATTTATCTAACTCCGACCAGGTCTCTATCTCTATGTTACTATGTACTTCTGAGAAGAGCTTGTGTTTGATTATGTTTGATCATAAAAGCATAACTTGTGTTTGATTAATAATCATAAGTATGCATTTGATAATGTTTCTGTTTCTGAAGGAAACACAGAACTTTCGTGACAAAAAAAAAGAGGGAAACACAGAACAAAATTAATGGAATCCTAGATATAGTTTATTTGATCAAAAACGAAATGTATGATATGATGATATAGTTATCAAGAAAACAATTATACCGGTATGATACAAGGTAATGGAAAAATATTTTCAAGTATTTAGACAATCCATAGTTACGATTTATCTTTTGAATTTATCAGATTAATAAACCACATACCAAACATGTGTTTTCCTTTTAATTTTTAAAGGTTCTACGCAATTACAAAAAGCTCATGTCATTTTGACATAAAAATTAAACGTACATAAACTCGCATATACAGAAAATAACGTTTTAATCATGTTCATAAGGTTTGTAACGTCAGCTTTGTGGCCCTATCGAGGACCGTCGGTGGTCTCCGTCTGCCCAGACGGTTGTTGACTTTGCTGTCCCGCCTGAGAACCAAATCTCAGCATCTCCATCGGCTACGTTTAATATCAAACCACAACGTGTCAAATAATATTACGTCGTCGTATTACTACAACTCTTATCGACTGGACTAAGTTGTTTAGCATTAAAGTAGACAACGTACGTACACCGTTTAAACCATGTCATATAAACACTCAAGTAAACTGTTTACACCGTATGAGCCTTACCTGAGACGCGGCCTGCATGTGTGGGAATACCCCCATGCATCTATCAAACCGATCGGAGAAAATTTGGTTTTGTACCGGGTTCCCACAAACTAAACCGGGATTGTTTTGAATAGCAGACGGGTCCATAACCGGAAATCGAGGCAACTCTACCGGGCTCTGCATCTGATGGATGAACGTCTGAGGCTGTACGCCAGGGAACATCATCGGAGCCACCGCAGCACCAGCCATTCGACTCCCCATCAACGTAACTTGAAGCTGTAACTTAAGTGACTTCATGTAATCTATGGCTTCGTCCAAAATTGATGCTTTATCAGTCTACAAAAAAAAAAAAAAAACTAATCTAGTTAACATTAGAGTTTTCAATTTTATGAATCAATCAATCTCCATACGATATTCGATTTTGTAGCTTACTTTAGTGCAGTGAGGTATTAGTTCTTGCAAAGCCTTCATTCTCTCATTGATCCTATCTCTCCTCCTCTATTTTAATTAACAAAAACAGAGTTTTGTATCTCTTCTCTTTTGTCCGAATACATAATTATATATTATTTATTAACCTATATGCCCTATATATAAATTATATATCAACGAACCGATGAAGTACCCTTTCAGAGAGATTATGAACTTCAGCTGCTCGACTCCTTCGCGTTGATCCTGATCGTTGGTCCGACTTGTTACCAATAGCCTGTAAAACGTTTCAAGAACTATAAGCAATGTACCAAAAAATCGTTTCAAAAACTTATCATCATGAGTTAGCATACATCTGTTTGAGACACAGATTCATCAGTGTCCATTATATTCTTTCTCTTACGGTCTGTTGTGATGCTTTGTACACTAGCCATTTCTTTGATGTTCTTGCCAAAGCTGCAACCAGAGGAGTCACCTGATGATGAACCTGCGTTATGGTAAAGCCTTTCATCGACAGTTTTGCTTCGATCATGATTCATTGAGACATCAAGATTGTTATAAGATTGGTTGCTTCCACAATGGCTCGGTCTAACGGTCACTACCGAGTATTGTTCCTTACCTAGTTCCTTGACTCCTGATGATGGATCCGTTAACCTAAACTTAGGAGGAGGCATGACCTTATCTGGAGGGTCAGGACCAGCATCGTGCTTAACAATCTCTGTGGCTGGCCTCTCTAGGGGATCGCCAGTTGAGAAGAAATGAGATGAGAAGTCGGCAGGTATGAACGGGTCTTCATCTGGAGGGTATTGTATCCAAGAGACGGTATCTTGATCCTCAAGAAAGGTGTTGGATCTTAGGGTTTCTTGATGATGATCATATTTCTCAGTTTGGGCTTGGGTCTGCTCTCTATTAGTTTGGCTCTGCAGAACCACTTGCCCATCTCGCCATAACAACTCTACTAGTTCATCTTGTGGCCTACAATACAGTCAAATACTATTATATAATTTTTAAAAAAATTCTAAATGAAAATATTAGATTAAACATAAAATACCTTGTAGATCTTCTACTATTATACAACTTGTAGTTCTCCTCAAAATTCCAACCTTGGTGTTCCATGTCAGACCTCTAGAGACATGTCAAAATAATTATTTTATCCACCTCAAATGAGATATAAAAGTGAACAGAACTAATCATAACTTATGATTAATAGATATAGAGGAGAATAAAGTAGGATCTGATAACACCAACTCCAATATTAGTTTATAACACTAATCATTATCTTAAAAATAATTAAGATCATAAAAAGCAGGAACATGTGTTCATTCTCCTGTTACACACTCTTTAATATATTCCAACAATATAGGAAAAATCAAAGAAATAGTTAACTTAATAGAGAGAAAAAAAGAACGAAACAACTACAGATTCCAAATATAGCAATATATTTTAAAGCCAAAAAAAACCGTATAGAATACTGACCAGATTTGGAAAGTTTCTGGCCGAATCAGAAGTTGAAGAAGATCGAAACCTGATTAGTGGAAGTAGAAGTTCCACACCAGAACGTTCTCTTTCGTCTCACTAGCTTTACATAAACCTAAAAGACCATATATTGTTAAGAAACTCTCATAAAAATGAAAGAAACAGAGAAGAAGCAGAGAGAGAGTTAAGCTTCTTTACTTTTTCTGGTACAGACAGAAAGCGACAGGAGCATAAAGACTTTAAGCCAGATAGAGATATAGGGCTGGGCATTTTATCTTTTGATTCAATTAACTATTCGTTTCGATTCTATCCGAAAATTTCGAATATACATAAACTTTCGAAGTAAAGCAAATACTCAAACTCAATATCCGTTAAAATCGAAACAAATCACAAATACTAAAATTTTGGGAAGCGGATATCCGATCCGATCCAGCAATATATAAATACATGTATATCTTGATTATATTTAAAGTTTTAAATGTATAAAATTTTATAATTATTATTCTAACATATGATTTGAAAATTCTATTCACATTATTACTTATTTAAAAGTATTACATAAAAGGAATACAAATAATTTATGACAATTATAATTTTTTCTTAAATTTTGTGTTATTATAATTGTTAACTAAGTTTAATTTTTTTTTAAAATATGAAGATTCACTATTCATTTAATTTTTATCTATTCTATCATGCAACAAATATTTTACAAAACAAATTTGTATTAAATTTTTAAGACTATTTGTATTAATCCAAACAGATAGATATCTGTAGGTATTCGTAAATATCTGCAAATATTATTTTTCGGATATCCGTTTTTCCGAATATCCGTATTTTATCGAAGTAAAGCAAATCGAAAAATTAAATATCCGTAACATACGAATCAAATCACAAATAATTTCAAAAATCCGGATCGAATATCCGTGTCCATGCCTAGCTTAGGGAGATCATGATTCTGTAAGGACAACAGTACTGTAATCTTTAAGAACTAACGCCACGTGTCTAGTTCTGGGACATTATGTTGGATTCAATGGGACCTACCGGTGGAGATCTTCTTCTTAACGATGAGATCTATTGCTAGATTTCTAGAGGTGGTTTCTGATCTGTACCTTATCTGAAAAAAAAATAACTCTGCAAACAATGATTTGAGGGTGTTTTTGTCAAATTACAACTCCCCCATGGCTTTTTTCTATGCACATGATTTACGTAAGATGACGTTTTATTCTTCACTGTATTCCAAATTATATCACCTTTTTTTGTCATATAGGATGTAAATTAAGGTCAGATTGTTTCAATAGTTTCATTGAATTTGAAGCAGACAAGTCTCAAGTAATTGTTGGGAAAAAACAAACTTCGATAACTTTTAATGTTTTCTTATCATTCACCTAAGATTTTTTTTGGGGTAAAACCTAAGATTTTTTTTGTTTGTTCTTTGTCATTAAAGAAAAGATCTATGTTTCTCTGTTGATTCATAACTTCATATCGTTTTGAATTAATTACGTTGTCGTAGTAACAACTATTAATGGACCGTCGTGCCTACTGGTAATGGACCACATCCCACACCGGAGTCTTCGATTATATTTCTAGCATCATCACATTAGCTATACTCCATTATTTTTGTTTTATTTCTTAGGTAAATGGATATTAGTTTCTCTTAATTGTACCGTGAAGATAAAATTTTAATCAATCTCTAGCAACATGCTTTCAAAAATATTTTATTTATTTAGCAAATTTTTTTTTTTTATATGAATTGCAAGATTTATTTTGATATGAATTTCACGGTTTGTTCGATTCAAACTTAATTAACATAACATATATTGAATAGCGTAAGTGGTCTCCGTCCATGGGTGTCTTGAAGTGTAACAGTAATGGGGCATGGAAGAAGGATATATGCACGTGGAAGTGGATTGGGTTGTGGTCAAGTGGTATGTGAGATATGAGAATGTGCTAAAACACTCTTTCGGAGTATGAGCTTCTCTTGAAATAAATCACAACTATGTGAAAAGTCTAGATTTAGATTTTGGATTTATTAGTTTATCTAGTATTTTGGTAACATGTGATCTGGTTATCCTTTGTATTAGTTTTAAATTCAAATCATGCTATAGCAATACATGCGTTTCTACTGGAACTGATCAACCCATAGGAGATGTATAATAATAAAGTAAAAGCATCTAATGTAGTGGCGGACAACTTTGCAAAACATGCTTTGGATGTGAATTGTATAATTATTTGGGTAACTCTAGTTTCCGTAGTTCGTTACACTTTGTAGTGCAAAGAGAGTAGATTTTTGTTTAGTAAAGCCCATAAACTTAAACTGAAGTACACGTAAAGGCCCAATATCTTCAGGGGAAAGGAAACAAATGAAACAAAACGCAACCACTTTAGGAGGCAGTGTGAAACCTTTGAGGCAATGGCGGCTGCCTGCGTGGAAGCACAGAATCGACCTATTTCAGACATGTAGATACCAACTGCTAACGTTTCTTACGCTATAAGTTGCCATCTTTCTAGTTTTGATTGTTGCTTTTATTTTTCTTAGTGCGAGTATGAACATACCCTTTTATAGAAACCTGATACTGATATCCCATTCAAAGTCTCTCCCACTCTTTTTCATGTCGAAGAATTCAACAAATTTATGGAGTTGAAATTTGGATATTATGTTCCTTTGACTCTCTTCCTTCTTTGAAATTTTTTTATTTACCCAAGAAGATTATTGGATTCGTACAAAGTTTGTTGCAGGCACCTTCTATTACTAGTTTCTTTATTGAAAATTTATGATAATATTCAACAGTCAAATCTGGACTTTGAATGTTATGTTAGATCAAATGGTAGCAAAGCTAAGTTATTGTATGTCCTTTACTTTGATAATTTATTTCTCATCGCTGTCGTTTTAAATTTCATCTGGGGCGTATTGCAACCAACCCTTGTAATTGTTCTTCTGTATTATTACATAGTGGCTAATTTTTTTCTTTCACATAGTGACTAATTACAAAATAAGATCATGACGGCGTCATATTTACGTTATGCATGATTTAATACGTATATATGTATATTCAAGTTCAACCAATGCCCCGATCAGAAACTGTAATAAGAGTTGTTTAGTAATCAGTTTTGTCGTTGGAAAATATGAAGATAATTATTAAGAAACATGGTGTATGTGATTTTTAAGAAACAAAGATATGTACTATATGACAAAAAAGTATTTAATAAGTACCCAAATTAAGAAATATGTGTTTTTTTCTAAAAACGTTATTAAATTTATAAATTGAAACTAATTCATCTATATCATCAAAAAAATTAAGTTAAAACTAAAATAGAAATCTTTTTTTTTTGTAAAATGAAATATAAAAATATTTTACTATCCAATAAAAGTCTTCTGAAACATCATATACATTATAAAACAGACAAAAGGAAATTTGCTTTCAATAAAAGTGTTTATGAGTTTTGGTGAAGGACAGTCTGAATATTTGATGATGACAAAAGTTTCAGTAAAAGTATTTTGCTATTTTTTTTGGTAAAAAGTATTTTGCTATTTGTTTGGTCAGAAGACAGAAATGATTCGAGAGTTGTTGCACTCGAACAACAATATGATTCTACTTGCTCACTATTTTTATTTTGTCTTTACCATATCGATTGCTCAATCATTCAAACTACTGCGAGTCGTATTTTAGTGCGGTAATGTTAATAATTACGATTTCATAACGGGAAATTGAATAGACCTAATGTTCAAAACAAGAAGAAGAAATTGAGTATACCGGTTTAAAAAAATTACTCAGGAGCTCCCTTATATTATGTAGTTACTTTTTAATACATCTTGTCTGCATAATACATTTTTGGAATAAATGTAACAATTTACTCATAAAAAAATCTTTTGGTACTACATCACGTTGAACTGGTTTCTAATGTGTTTTTTTTGTCAATGATTTCACTAGCTTATGTGGTGGGGAAGCAACTTTTCGTATCTAGGATTATTCTTCTCTCTTCATAAGGTATGTGAACTATGGATTGAATTCGTCATACCAAGTCATAATTTAAAAAGAATGGTCCATGTGTGGATCTGTGAGTAGATGGGTTGTCGTATTTCTTCCTTGCAAGAAGCCTCTTGTGAATATGTCCACATATTCTTTATTGAATATTAATTCGAATTATAGCAAAAGTAGGAAACCATTTAGCAAAAAAAAAGAAAGAGCAGGAAACCAAACTTCCTTTAACTAAGTTTATGTAACTAACCCCTTGGAGTGCAGTTCGAGTTGATGATAGGGGAATTGTTATTGTTCAATAAATTTGGTTTACCATCGGCATTTGTTTTTGGCTCCCAGGCTATCAAAATAGTTGAGTTTACAGATGGAGCATATTTAAAGTTATCTTTTGGTTAGTACGAGTGAGTATCTTATTTTGCTATACATCTTTTCGACAGTTTGGAAATCTATAATATGGTCAAACACCGTGAATTCACCTATATAATACGTATGTATTGAACTTACGGGTTATTGATAATGTGATGTAACTACCGTGTATATACACGTAACAACTACAGATAACGACATGTTTGAACTTCGATATTATTGCATCATACTATATTATTTTCTTTTTGTCAGCAATATTACATCATATATAATTAGTTGCAATCAACAATCTCATTAATTTCCATTTCCCTGGACTTTTCTGCATACCAACAAATAGGACATCGATCTGTAAGTTATAAACTGCCCACTCCATATAACACCCGTGTTCATCACTTCCTTGCTAAATTAATATAAAAACCATCTAAATCTTGTATAGTTCTAAGAAATTTTAATTTAATAAATTGTTTTTATTTTAATACATTATTTTTTTGACAATTAATACAGTAGATTTTAATACAACAAGGAACACAAACTTGAATTAGTTTAGGAAGAGAATATACAAATCTTTGAAACGCTAAAAAATTAGGTTATGCTTGGCGGTTTATGAACTTCTGGTTAAGAAATACATTTGTTAAGAATCATAATATACCTCATTTAAGATACAAGTAAATTGATATTAATTTATGGATTAATAAATTAATATTAATGTAAAAATTATAAAATAAAAAACTTTTAATAGTCCTCATGAGTACCCGTAAAAGATACTATATAAAATTTATTTATTTTATATTAAAAAGATCTTATATATTTGACTGGATTTTATAATCGTAATATTAAATTACTATTGGCTTTCACTGAGATGTTGTAATAATAGTCGAAGTCATTCATAATTGACCGAGCACCAATTGAAAACGGCATAAAATACTCATTAAATTGATAACCATTCACCTATATATATGTATAGAAAACTTTTTATTCAGAGAGACTTGATATAAAGATATCGATGTAGTGAAGATGAGTGGTGAAGGTAAGTATCAGGAAGAAGAAGATGAAACAACACTTCCTGGATTCAGATTTCATCCTACGGACGAAGAGCTTTTAGAGTATTATCTTCGAAGAAAAGTAGAAAACAAACCCATCAAACTCGAGCTTATCAAACAGATCGATATCTACAAGTTCGATCCTTGGGATCTTCCAAGTAAGTTCATATATTGGATCAGCCTTTTTCATTTCTTCTCTCAAATCATAGAATAGTAGTAACTAGTGGTGTTCTATATGCTTAAAACGATACAAGAAAACGAATAATATACCTAACTTCTACGATAAAAACTTTTTTTAGGGTTAGGTATTTCTCTATATATACATAATTAGGTAAAGCAGATAATAGATCCTTTTTTGCAAACATGTATATACATAATTTACTGTGGGTTTTATTAGGAGTGAGCAACGTTGGGGAAGAGTGGTACTTCTTCTGCATGAGAGGCAGGAAATACAAGAATAGCGTTAGACCAAACCGGGTTACCGGTTCAGGTTTCTGGAAAGCCACCGGCATTGATAAACCGGTTTACTCCAAACTTGACTGCGTCGGCCTAAAGAAATCTCTAGTTTACTATCTTGGTTCAGCCGGTAAGGGCTCCAAAACCGATTGGATGATGCATGAATTTCGCCTCCCCTCCACCACAAAATCCGAGTCGTCACCTCAACAAGCAGTGAGTTTAGTTTCTTTGAATATATTACATGCTTCCTATTATTGATTTAAATGGTCTTATGAGCAAGCAACCCGGTTTACTCAACCAAGAACGGTATGCATCAGGCTAAACCTCTTGTCCATTTTTTTTAAAGTGACTATTTCCGTTTATTCGTGGTGTTAAATGCTTTAAGAAGTCAGCCATAAATACACATTTCAATACAAAGTATTGATCACATATTATTCTCTCTTTTTTCCTGAAAATGGGACCAATTTTGCGTCAATATTTAAATCTAGACCGGGCTCTAGGCTTAATTTAAAAACAATAATTTAACAATAAAGTCATAAAGTGATGAGAAGAAAGATCAGATTACTTACAAAAATACATGGAGATGTCCACAACAATAGACTAATTATTTGTTTCCTTTAAATTCATATTTCTGAAATATACTTTGTGTATATTAATGTGTCTTCTTTTTGTTAAACTTTAGGTATATTAATGTGTTCATTAAAGTCTTATATTTGGTTTCAGTCAACAAAACTATAATCTAGAATATCATCCATTAGTTTAGTGTATTTTTCTTTGAACCAAAAGACATTTCAAGTAGCTTATAACCTGGATACATTAGAAAGTTGTGTTTTAGTTTCTTTGCAAAATCATAAACCATAAGAAGAAGAAGAAAACATCATATAAAAATGTATCACGCAAACAGAAATTGCTTTCAGTTATCACAATTGGAAAAATAATTGATGGGTCCGTCTTGTTTCCGCAGGAAGTATGGACACTATGTAGAATCTTCAAACGAGTCACACATCATCGAAACCCAACCATCGTACAACCAAACCGTAGACCGGTTATCACATTAACCGACTCGTGTTCTATGACGAGCAGCTTAGATTCCGATCACACCAGCCACCACATGGTAGATTCCTTGTCCCACAAGCTACATGAGCCGCAGCTTCAGCCACATAATCCTTATTGGAACCAACCTACTACGGTTTGTTTCAATCAACCGACATATACTTGTCATGATAACAACTTCTTGAATCTATGGAACATCAGCGGTGAAGATTTCATTGTAGACGCATCAAGTTGGGATGAACTTAGCTCTGTTGTAGATGGAACCACTAAACACTTGTAATAATAATTTTGTATCTCCTACTGTGGGAGATGTTTTTGGATGCTGATTTGGTTCTCATTCAGTAAACAAACTCACCTCCTGTTTTTCATGTTTTAATACTACTAATGTTAGATACATATCATTGCCATCTTGTTCCATAAACTACATATTTATAAATTAGTCTGAATCAGTGAGAAAACATAGCCCTTAGAAGAAGAAATATTTCCTAACAGCAAAGAAAGACACAACTATATATTAAATATTCTGTGTGGAAACAACTTATATACATGTGTCTTACTTTGTTCATTTGACTTAATTCACAAATAGTTGGATGAAATAATGTAACAATACCCAACACTAATGATAATAGTAGTGAAGCTTCTCGATCGCAGAATGATCAGATGTGTGATATAAGCAATGGCAAGCCAAAAGCACCATAGAGGCTCACCAAATCTGTAACATAGACTGGTAAGTACATGGAGAAATATAATCACCAGGTCAAAGGTTATAACACCAAAATACTGTTGAAGTACCACTCTACACAATTTTTTTTGTTGCTTGTAATTTATATGAGAAGGAAGAGATGACAAACTTTTGACTGATATTGTATTAGCTTAATAATCTTCATCAAAACGTTAAAAGCAATATTTAAATACATCTCAAAACAATCTAGAACACCTACTCTCTTCTTATCTACACAACTGTGAAGTTGATTACTCATCATCACTCACGGATAAGAGCATATCATTTATGTTATTGAGGAGCGGAGCTTGTTTTGTAGTTCTCATGCATTAGATGGGCTTGGAGAGGGAGGACATGTACCATCTTGGACTTCACTTAGTCTGTTTGAATGTTGGCTCATTGTCTTGTTACTTAAAAGTGTAGAGTAATTTGGTTTACTATGCATTTGGAAAGAGTACACATGAAGATCCTATTGTCTTTCATTCTTTATGATCGTCCTATTCAAATAACGAGTAACACACATATATAGAGAACCAAGACTTGAAAGAAACGATCATGTTCATTATTATACACATACTTAAGGAAAAAGTTGAACATAGCCAGTTGAAATAGCAATCCCAAGAATCAGCAAAGGCGGAAGGATAACAAAGGCGCCAATGGTAGCAAAGAAAACAGAGTCATTCCTCTGAGAGACCTCGTTAAGGTAGCTCTGCCTCTTGATGTTCCTTTTCTGAGAAGTGGTCAAGAACTTAGGACTCACTTTCTTCAGGTTCTTCCCCAAGGGAATGGTGAAATCATCGTCTCTGTCACCAACAAGCCCAGCCAATTGATCACGAACTGTAAGCCCCCTCAAGCCACCACCACCATCACTCAAGTAACCTGATGAATTCATATATAAACCGTAACTGATTCCACGATTTATTTTAAAAATTCTCATTTAAAAAATCTAAATTCTTACGCCGTGCCGTTCAAATAACGATTCCGTTTAGCAGGCTAGGCATCGTTAATTTTTAAGTGTAAATTCTCGATATATTTTATTAATTCAATACCTCAGACACCAAGAGTAAGTAACCATGTTTAATACTTAACTTGTGTTCTTTTTTTTTTGAAACACAAACTTAACTTATGTTCGATAATAAAAATTAATACCTAAACAATTTAAATCGAAATTTTTACACCACACAACAATACTTTAAATACTTTTGATATATTATTATAATTCAATAACTTAAGCCTCAAGATTAAGTAGCAGGCGTGTACCATCGCTGGTGGAAGTAAGCTGTTCGAGGAGATCTAACTGCGTGCGTGCTGATGATGATGAAGAAGAACCTAAACGAATCAAAAGGTTATCAGAAGAAGTCAATTTTGACATAAAGAAAGCAAGAATTGAACAGTAGAGAGATCGGATTGTTTACCGGAGGAAGAAGGATCGTTGTCGTTTTCGGTGACACCGCTTTGGCTCAGCTCAGAACGGAGGCGAGGAGGAGAGAGCTGGAGAAGGAGGTGTCTCTGTTTTGATCGAGATGATGAGGAAGAAGAAGAAGAAGAAGGGTTGGAGATTGGGTGAAGAGAAGCGGGGAAGAGATTCAAGGCCATCATCTGAGAAAGGCTCTCACACTTTCGACTTCTTCTGAGATTCTTCCAAGTTCCACATTTTGTTTGAGAGGTCAAGAAAATTTTGAAATATTATTCTTGGAAAAATTAGGGAAATGACGCCACCGGGTATCGAACCCGGGTTTCCTTAGTCTAGCCCATTATTTTGTGTGTGTGTGTGTTTTTTTTTTTATGTTTCAGAATTCAATTATGGTAAATACACGTCAATAATAATAAATTAATAACATAAATCGTATGCATATTTTTTTTTAATAAATAAAAGTAAACATTATTTCAATTTCCATCATTTTCTTACCTTGAATAAATCTCTGAATTAATTTAATTATGAATCACTAAACTTGGGATGATACTAGGACGAACCTGAACTCAAAGGGGGTTGGTTGTAAACACGTGACCACATGACAGCAACAACAATATTCAGGAACTTGGCCACTTTTCCTCGGCAACAAACCACCATCCTGGTAACGAGGTGAGGCTTGATTAGTTGGTTTTGCTTTTGTTATTGTGTTGAAAAAAAAAAGTTATGAATGTGTTTTGTGTATTGGCAGGTGAATCTTGTTGGATGGCTAGATGGTTGGGAAAACGAAGAGCTGAGGAAGTTGTTGATTTCAAAATAACATCAAGAGAAACCAAACTTTTATTTGATTTTCATTCCAAGAGAACGTAACCATTTGGATCATGGACCAACATTCTACTACTAGTACTACTACTAGCCGTGCGTTCTATATTCTGAGGAACTTTCTGGAACACCTGAGCATGAGATTCAGCTTCTCTTTGAAACTTCTTGACCATTTCATCAAGCTCTTGTTTTCTAATCTCCACGTTCTCTTCCGTCTCTGGCTCCTTGAGTCCAAGGTAGAGCAAAGCTCCGACCACTAGAACAAAACCTGAGAAGAAAAGAATGGCTGAGAAAAGCGCAAAAGCTTGTGGAGAATCTGCAGCTCCTGGTATGCCATCTACGTTTATCCCAAATAGTCCAGTCACTATTGTAAGCAAAAGACCCACTCCTCCAAAGATTCCTAGGTTGTGTGTGACCGTCAGGCTTCGATCCTGTAACCATGATCGAACTGTGTTTTGCATGACGTCTTGGATAGTGAACAAGCGGCCACGGACAGCTTCTTGTTCATTGATCATATCGCGTGTGCTCTTTCTTATTCCTTCAAGTAAATCTTTTGCTGTATTGCCTTTTAATTGCTGAAGCAGCTCGAACACAATCTCCTCTCTTGCATGAAGCGACCATTTCACCCGTATAACCTGATACAAAGATATCAAAGACAAATGATGAACTGATCTCGTCCATGGTGATCAAACAAGGAAGAAAGTATTCACTTGGGTTGAAAGCCTTCTGATTTCTTGATTCAAGATTATAGTAAACAGATTAAGATCCTCGTACATTCTCCTGATTTCAAGAAAAATCCATGCTCATTCAGAGTGCTAAGGAGTTGTTAAGTAATAGTGTAAGATAAAAGAGTAGGTTCAGTTGAAGTACTTGTTCATAAACATCAACTCAACTTCGTCTGCGGCACCAAATATATACTTCCTAAATAGCCTACATCAAAGAGATTATGGATATCACCAATCATCACATGGTGAAGAATACTTTAGATCCAGGGAAGACAAATTACCTATCATCCCAGCGAGCAAGGCGGCATGCAAGATGTGCTATTAGCTCATGAATGGTTCTTGGAATGCAGGCTCCACCAGCAATTAGCATTTCCTGGTAAGACACAATGAATCAGAGCTTAAGACCAACAAAAGAGACCTGAAAAATGAAGTGATGAGAAGAACAAACCTGGACTTCTGTAATACCTAACACACTAATGTTCGAAGCAAACCCCTTAACATGCAATGCAGTCACTACAAAATTCTGGGACTGCCATGACCTCAAGACAATGGGAATGTCATCTTCTTCGATAAAAGGATCACCTGCTGATTGTCCCAACAGCTCAAACAACAACCCACCAGCAACTCTTACAGGAACCTATTAAAAAAAACTGATCTACTTCAGCTACTAATCCACAACACAAACCAACATTATTTACCTCGTAGAAGATATGTTTCATCCGTTCACTGATCAACTTGCTCTCATCCCTTAGAGCAACACTTACAGCCGGATGCAACCACTGCGCATTACGCAGCCACGAGGCGACACCTCGATGGCTAGCGTCCACATGGCACCACCACGTTGGACCCGCGAGTGGCCGTTCCCAGTAAGGAGCAGCCAGCTCAGCAACTGTTGTATCATCATCATCCTCATGATCCACATCAACATTCTGCACTGACCAATCAACTCTCACGGTATGAACAAGCTCAGAGAGCCTATCCCAACCAATTGGTCGCCAAAAACTCCTCGAGTTTGCTTCTTCTTCCTCTTCTTTACATTCTTGTTTCTTGCTATCACCACAACAACGACAAGAACACTGTTCACTGTTAGCTAAAGAGATTCAAACAAGAGAAAGCTCAATTAAGTTTAAAAAATGGTAAAGTTAGTAACTTTTGATACGTGTCGTACTTGGTTGACTTACGACGACCTTGATGAAACTCAAAAGCGCATATAAGACCATCCGTCCACAAGGTATGGTAACCGTTGTGATTATTCGAGTTCATGACTTCTAATCAAGTCTCATACTTTCTGCAAGAGATCTCAGAATCAGGATTGAAAGCAATAGAGAGAGAGAGAGAGAGACCAGGAAGCGAAATTAACAAGCATACTCGAAAAGCAAACGCAGCTCAATTTGCCGAGACGTTTCTGCACTGATTCGAATTGAAGAAGAAAGAGTGATTTTGACCCTTGGGGAGAAACAGAGAAAGAGCTACGTGGTGGCACTCGAGCTTTAGCTGAGAAGAACGAGAGTAAACAAACACGTGTGTCTATATACACACACGTGTGTTTTACCAGCCCTTATATAATCTTTACCATGGGCCCAAAGTTCGATTTATCTTTCTTCTAATTTTGTTTTAATACTAACCTAACAACTTCGAATTTGTTACAAAAGTTGTCAAAAAAAAATGTTACAAAAATGTAAACCCAACAATTTTATTTATCTTAGAAATGTTATAATTTTGAATTGCATTTAACATATAATAAAGTATCATGTTTATTTTTTAATTTTTGGTCATTCTAAAGTTAAGTGTTGATTTACATATAATTTTTAGGGAAAAAAAAATTTGTTAAACCGATTTAGATGCATACTAGGTGGTTTCCCGCGAATTCGGATATAAATATTGTATGAATATTTAGTATGCTTGTGGAATTATAAATGTAATTATCACATTAGTGATAACAAATACTTGTGAAATTATATATGTTCTCCAACACGTATTATATATCTTCTTCTGCCTATTTTTATTTTTCTCATTATCATTTCGTTATTTTTATTGAATTTTGCTAATATTTTCCTAATTTTTTACATATTTTTCTCTAAATATTTATTTTTCTCTCTAAATAGTATCTTAAGCCATACTAAAGAGATTGTGAAAATTTAACAACACAAAGATGGTTAGCGAAGCTTGTTTTAGGTTGTTATCAAACATATATTTATGGAACTAATTAACGGTTTTTAAAAAGACATATCCATTTTATTAATTTGATAAACAATCCTACTACACCATTAGACTATTGAATTTTTAGCTTGAAGAATATATTAAACTTACTTACACTTATTACAATTTCTATAATTTTGACAATTAGAAAATTTGACAAATTAATATCCTAGCTTGAAGAATATATAAAAAGAATTGATCAAACATTATTACACTTTCTATAATTTTGACAATTAATTACCATAAATTACTATTTGTAATATTATTTAGATTAATTTGGTAAGTGATATTAATTTGTTCTAGATTTACCATTTATTTTAAATATAATTAAAATAATTTAAAATTGAAAATACTTCAACCAATCAAATTATAAAAAAAATTAAATTTTTTATATGATTAACACCTAACCAAAAGTCACTTAAGTGACTTCTCATTTAATATATAGGAGGATATTTATAATTTTTTAAAAATTTTAAATAGTAATCATAACTATTAAAAATAACCTCTTAACTTTAAATAATTTTAAAATCTAAAGTTCTGATATTATATAATCTAAGAAGAATTTTGAGATATAGTGATAAATCTATAAATTTTAATCTAGCTTTCCTAAAGTCCTTTTATGACATAATTTATGATATATATATATATAGTGGGTGAATATTAAAAAAATATTATTAGGTTTAGGTTAATTATTTTTCTACATTTATGATTTACTGTATCCACTATTGATATAAATGTTTTTTAAAATCATTTATATAATTATTTCTATAATATCTTATGTATTTATATGAATTAATATTTTTTATAATGTAATATATGATATTTAATTGTTTCTATAAATACATTATGTTAATACATCATATTTAAGATGTTTAGTTGTTTGTTTGGTAATATATATTAGATTTGGTAATTCTAGGGTTAATTTCCTTTTTAAAAATTTAATTAAATAAATGAAAATTCAAATACCAACAACCAATCAAGTTAAGAGAATTATTTCTAAACTTTACATATGAGTAACACATAAGCGAAATCTACTTAAATGTCTTCTCAATTAATATATAGAAGGATTACCGTTGTTTTTGTGGGTGAAACACTCCCAGGAGCTCTTTGGGAACACACGTGAGTTACATAAGCACTCACACCACCCTAGTGCACGTCGTCCGCGTAAGTTAAATTTGCAAAAATCTCAGAAGGCCAATATCCAACCAATGAATGGTTGGATCTTAGACTCAGCCACCAATTTCCACTCTTCCTATCCTATATAATTGTTAAATGTAATATTTATTTATTTATTTGAAAAGAATAAAATATGTAAAAAAAAGAAACAGACAGACAAACCGATTTTGGAAATTCTGATGGTATTTTCTGTTACTTTTGTTGACAAAAATTATTAGTTTCTTTTGGGGCTTTTGTTTGTTTATAAGAAATACTATTGACCATAAAATTATAAATGTAGAAGGAATTATCACAATATATATATATAGATAAATGAAATTATAAAGTAAATAAATTGAAGAAAACCTGTAGTTTGTGATTTTGTAAAAGCTCGTGACTAAGTGCCACTTGTTTATATATGTCTACGCATTCGATATCCCTTTGATCCGAAGTCTGTAAACAAAAAGAAATAAACATCTATATGTTAGTATAGCTTTGATTGGATATGAAAGAACAAACAAAACGATTACTATAAAAATAAGTATTACCTTGGTCAGGGATCCAAGGCCGAGAGCATCTTGCTCTCACAACTGTATCTCTCTCCACTTTCCCTCAAGAAGAGAATTCAAATATGTATATATATATACATATATATATATGTTGTGTTTGAGCTCATGGAATCTGATCCTTTATCAAGTTAAACAAATACAATGATAATTTTGACTAGAGAGCATTACAATCATATATATTGAAAACAAAGATTTAACTAATTATCCTCTAATATTATACCTAAAATATATTTAATTATACAAAACTAAAATTTAAGTTACTAATTTAGTATATTAGTAATATGAAATTCGTAAAGTAATATATACAAATTAAATTCTAAAGTTTGCCAAAAAATCTATTTTAATTTCCTTTATTGCTACTTTAATTTTCCTTTATTTCTACTTTAAATTTCCTTTCTTTTAAGTTTTAAAATAATTATATTTTTTTATAAGTGTTACAAGTGTTAGAACTATTTGTATATAAATCAATTTGTGACTCATATAAAAGCAAAAACATAGCATATCATAACCGGCTTTAAATGTGTATTTATAACTGAATCATATTAAATTATATGTTTCATAAACAAATACATTAGAAAATGGTCCATTTTGTAAAAAGTTATCAAATGATAAATGAGTTATCTAATACATCATTTTATCGTTTCAACATCTAAAACTGATTAGAAAGATAACATAGTTTACCAACAATTAAAATATGATCACTCATAAATTAAATATTTAGAATAAAAAATATTTGGATGGTCACACTGGTCAAAATAAAATCACAGTTATCGATCTCATCGCCACCAGAAGTTCCATAATTACCTGGATTAGCTCTTACCGCTCAACCTCTCTCGAGTGGCTCGACCATCTCCTGGACCCTAATTATTTCTCCCTTTTTCCTTGTTGCTACATTTTAAAGATTCAAAAAAAGAAGAAGTCAAATGCAATATGACAAGTTGACAACTCATAATGTGGAATCAGGTGCACCAAATAATCAGAAACTGTAATTCATAAAGCCATCGGTTTATTACTTTATTTCATTGTTTATGTACACATGATTCGAGTCATCTTCGTGGTTTGATACAAGTGAGAGAGAGAGAGAGGAAAAAAAAAAGAAAATCATCAATTCACGGTTCAAACCAGACTCTTTGTTCATGATTTGCTTAAACTGGCAAGTTAGCAACCCATGGGATTTGTATTTAGTGGTTGGACCAATGCATCGAAGAAGAGATTTGGCTATATATATCCCTTATATATTAATCGAGAAACATTACAACCTTTAAGTGTAGTCACGTGTCATTACCAGAATGAAATTCAGAATTTTTAAAAAATATGTTGGTCCAATTAAGTATATATTATAGTTTTCATTAAACTAATCATAAAATTAATTAAAGTGTACAATTACTATTTTATTTTCTTTCCTTAAATCAAAGATACGGAATTACCAAATATGACTAATATATAAATGAAAATTAATGATTCTAATAATAAAGATTTGATAACAATCTCGTGTCGTACTTGGTTGACTTACGATGACCTTGATGAAACTCAAAGGCGCATATAAGACCATCCGTCCACAAGGTATGGTAACCGTTGTGATTATTCGAATTCATAACTTCTAATCAAGTTTCATACTTTCTGCAAGAGATCTCAGAATCAGGATTGAAAGCAATAGAGAGAGAGAGACCAGGAAAGCAAAATTAACAAGCATACTCGAAAAGCAAACGCAGCTCAATTTGCCGAGACGTTTCTGCACCGATTCGAATTGAAGAAGAAAGAGTGATTTTGACCCTTGGGGAGAAACAGAGAAAGAGCTACGTGGTGGCACTCGAGCTTTAGCTGAGAAGAACGAGAGTAAACAAACACGTGTGTATATATACACACACACGTGTGTTTTACCATATTTGGGTCTTAATGGATATGATCTTTACCATGGGCCCAAAGTTCCATTTATCTTTCTTCTAATTTTGTTTTAATATTAGGGCTTATTTGCTGAATAACCTAAATCTGAACATAAATTAATGACATTGATTTTGACATTATTAACTAACTAACATTTAGCTCATTTTTTCTCCGATAATACCCTCAACAATAACAATTATCCAGTCATAGAAAGAGAGAGTGGATGACGTTAGTTACTTTTTCTATGGATATAATGGTGGTGACTGGTTGGGCTTTATCTTCCTACTTTAGATTTATTTATTTTTAAATCACTAAATTTTACCAATCATGTTGTAGCTTTATTTTTTAAAACTAAAACCTACATCAAGTTTCTATTAATTTTTACCAATCATGCTTTAGATTTATTTTTAAAGCTACAACAAAAAGAATAAAGCAAATTTTTTTCTTATGTATATTAGGCAAACAATCTACATCTCTCTTTTGTAGGCTGTAGAATCTGTAAAATGAAAAAAAAACTATCTAAAATATCAAATAAATTAGATAATCATAATAAAAACATATATAAATATTTTAATTTGGTTTTGGGTGTTTTTAAATTATTAAATATTTTAAATAACATAAATATTATTTACATATCACGTTTCAAATAACAGTAAACTTTCATAATGTATAAAAATATTAATATAAATTATTTTAATTGATAAAAATAATTATTTTATATGTACATCACATATTTCACATATTTTATTTTAAAATATCTACAGTCTATAACTTACAGCTACAACAAATTTAACTACAGCCAAAATTCTGCAAAAAGTCTACAGTAACAACTTTACAGCTACCAACTTACCAACAACTAAACTTCTACAGCTAAATTTTTACAGCCACAGTCGAACCAATCATCACCAATATAATACAACCACATCACATAATACCTATTATAGCCAATAACTAATATAAATTATTATCAAAAGAGAGAATATAATACAGTCACATCACACAAAAAGAGAGAAAATAATACAGTCACATCACATACATAATAACCACAAACAATTTACTAATTATATTTCATATCACCAAAATAATTTAGAATTAATTATATCTTAAAACTTAAATTTAGATTCAAAAACTGATTCTAATCTCACACTAATCCCTAAATAATAAATTCTAAACCTCTTAGTTACTAAACCCTAGACAAACCTCCTAGTTACTAAATATTAAACCCTAGACAAACCTCCTAGTTACTAAATCTAAACTCAAATAACTGAACTATAAACCCAAACAGTATCTATATAAGATGCTGCCAATGTTATCAACGTAGCCACATAGTATAGAACATTTATAAATAGTATAAAAGGACTGACCAAGACCCAACTTTGAAATACTATACCCTTAACTGTTATCACTAAACACAAACCTTAACAATTCAGGAGACTTTACTAGGAAGGTTAAATAGATGATATATTACTATATTATTTAATAGAATAGACTGACACTTCGACATGGATGGGTTCATATCACCAGTGGCGGAGCCAGCCACAGTATTTACCGGGGTCAATATAGCTAATTAGTTAGGAAAATCTTGGGTTTAAACTGATTTTTAGCAAATATTAGAGGGGTCAATAAGCCAATTTTACAACATTTTGTTAATTTTTTTTGCAAAAATACAACCAAAATTTTGTTTTCTAAAAAATCATAGGGGTCAGTTGACCCCCCTCTCTTTAATGTACCTCCGCCACTGCATATCACTAATATAAGTAACAGAGCAACGAGGGTGAGTTAGTGAAACCCCCACCCAGATGATAACACTAAACCTTAATCCGGAAATGTCAACCCACATCTCAGATATAAACAGTTCCCCCCGTTTTCAAATACTGACATTCACCAGGTTCATAATACTAATACTACATGGTGGATATAGTATAATACTTTTAGAGTGTACTGGGAACTAAACTTTAGTTCTCGTTCAATAATTCAGGAGATTTTAGTAGCAATGTTATATGGATGTTGTACTACTATATTATTGAAAAGAATAAACCAACACTACGACATGGATGGGTTCATATCACTAATACATGTAACGGAGCAACGAGGGTGAGTTAGTGAAACCCCAACCCAGATGATAACACTAAACCCTAACCTGGAAATATCAACCCACATCCGAGATATAAACAGTTTCCCCCGTTTTCAAATAATGACATTCACAGGTTCATAATATTATACTACATGGTGGATATAGTATAGTACTTTTAGAGTGTATGAGGAACTAAATTTTAGCTCTCGTTCAATAATTCATGGGACTTTAGTAGCAAGGTCATATGGATGTTGAACTATTCAATTATTGAATAGAATAGACTGACACTACGACATGGATGGGTTCATATCACCAATATAAATAACGGAGCGATGAGGGTGAGTTAGTGAAACCCCCACGCAGATGATAACACTAAACCCTAACCTGGAAATGTCAACCCACATTAGAGATATAAACAGTTTCCCCCGTTTCAAATAATGACATTCACCAGGTTCATAATACTATACTACATGGTGGATATAGTATAGTATTTTTAGAGTGTACAAGGAGTTAAACTTTAGTTCTCGTTCAATAATTCAAGGGACTTTTGTAACAAGGTTATATGGATGTTGTACTATTCAATTATTGAATAGAATAGACTGACACTACGACATGGATGCGTTCATATCACTAATACAAGTAACGGAGAAACGAGGGTGAGTTAGTGAAACCCCCACGCAGATGATAACACTAAACCCTAACCTGGAAATGTCAACCCACGTCTGAGATATAAACAGTTCCCCCGTTTTCAAATAATGACATTCACCAAGTTCATAATAATATACTACATGGTGGATATAGTATAGTACTTTTAGAGTGTACATGGAACTAAACTTTAGTTCTCGTTCAATAATTCAGGGAACTTTAGTAGCAAGGTTATATGAATGTTGTACTACTATATTATTGAATAGAATAAACTGACACAACGACATGGATGGATTCATATCACTAATTCAAATAACGGAGCAACGAGGGTGAGTTAGTGAAATCCCCACCCAGATGATAACACTAAACCCTAACTTGGAAATGTCAACCCACATCCGAGATATAAATAGTCTCCCCGGTTTTCAAATAATGACATTCACCAGGTTCATAATACTATACTACATGGTGGATATAGTATAGTACTTTTAGAGTGTACAAGGAGTTAAATTTTAGTTCTCGTTCAATAATTCACGGGATTTTAGTAGCAAGGTTATATGAATGTTGTACTACTATATTATTGGATAGAATAGACTGGTATTACGACATAGATGGGGTCATATCACTAATATAAGTAACATAGTAACGAGGGTGAGTTAGTGAAACTCAACCCAGATGATAAAACTATACCCTAACCCGGAAATGTCAACCCACATCCGAGATATAAACAGTTTCCCCCGTTTTCAAATATTGACAGTCACCAGATTATTACATTTTTAAGAAATAGTATAGAAATAGGTCTCAAATAGTATGGTAACCTTACATAAATAGCTACATTAAAGAATATATACTATATTATTTCGTTCACCGAATATAGTATAGACGGCGAGTTCATCTTCTTTAATTCTTCTTTTTTCAACGTGCTGATAGACCTTCACTTCGTTCACTGTCATTATTCTTCACCACCATATAAAGATCATCGTTATCTCCTCTTCTTTTTCCGACACAGCGACGCTTCTATGGGTCCGCCGTCGTTATTTTTCACCATTGGATCACTAAAACATAAACAAAAACAGAGTATAAATCAAAAATAAAAACAGAAACAGAGTTTAAAAACAAAAATTCAACCCAGATGATAAAACTCAACCCTAGGGTGAGTTAGTGAAACTCTTCATTTTCTACGGTGCCATCTTCTCCTCCAAAGTCAATTTTGTAAGTCCAGAATCTTTGTTTCTTCCTTGTTTTGAGATGCGGTGGTGTGTGTTTGTACGTATGAAGAAGAAACATAGATTTGGTAAAAAGAGGAAGAAGAATAGAATAGATGTGTATCAATGGTAATCACAAATTATTTTTCAATATTATTATTATTAATTTTTTTTTCTTGCAGGTTTTACCGGTTGTATGTGAGGGTAATATGGCAATATTATGTATAAGAGGTAAGTTGTATAGGTGAGAATTTTTTTTAAGATAGTGAGTGAATTATCTTTTGTTTGATGGTTGTTAGATGCAATTCCCCTAATTACTATCTGATATTGAAATTTCTTTTTAATTAAGTGTCTTTATCTTTTCTCGGTTTATATTTTTCAAACTTCAAACCTTATATATATAACTCTAAACATTTAAAATTATAAAACCTCATCTTATTTGTTAGACGGTTCGATCAATCAAGCAACTTTTTTTACCGAATTGCTATCCTGTTGAATGTTAAAATGTTGACTAAACTGGTTAGTTCAACAAAATTAAAATACTGCCTCAAACAGTTGAATTTATTTTGAACATATAAAAATAAATATAAACTTGTTATTTGAAAATATAAATTTGTACTTGTTATTTGAACATATAAATATTTAAATAGTATTTTGGCTTTTCAAAGTTATATCTTAATTTTTACAAACTCTTTTACATGCCTAGAATTGCTTTTTTCCTCAAACTTATAATCAATATACATGAAAAAATTCAATCAAACTACATTTCATTTTTTCACTAATGGTTTTGCAGTTAGTCAAAGGGGATAAGTTATGAAAAATAAACTGTCTGTTTGTTGTTATGGATTTGCTATGTACGACAGTTACACACACAAAAGAAAAGAAAAAAAAAAAAAAAAAAAACCCATAAATTAGTATATTTCATATCTGATTTTCTTTAACATAAGCTGAACATGTCTGCAGGCGTCGAGGCAACGAACTCTGAGGTGTGCTCTATACCTTGTTCGCAAAGGTACGGAACTTTTGAATGCTTCCATGACTGTTTCCTCGAAGATTTCACAGATGGAAATTGTGTTAATGGACGTTGTTGTTGCACAAAATGATAAAAATAAAATAAAACAGTCACCTTTCTTGTGAACTGGCAATCTGAGAGCTTAAGTTATCCTTTTCTAATATCAGATTTAGGTATTTTGTTCCATGAAATAAGACTAATTTCATTATTCTATAGCTTTTCATGACTTTAGTTATTTCTCTTGACGTTTGTGTTTTTCACAAACTAAAGATAGTATCAACCTTGTGCGATGCAAATCCCATCTCCAAAGACTCTACTGTAACCAAAAGAAAGAAAGTAAGATCACTGATTAATTGAAACATGAAAATCAAGAAAATGTCGGAAACAAAGCAAGAACCGGAAGAAGAAGAAGCTGAAAATAGGTTTTGGGCATACAGACAGAGAAAGAAACAAGGGATTTGATGTATGACCCTTCATATTTATGAAACTAAACTCCAAGAAACAAAAGAACCACCGCTTGTCTTCTTCCACGTTGATAAACAAATCTGAGGTTCTGCTATAGAAAAAAGAAACATATTTACATTTAACGACTCTAATTATATTTAATTGCGAAGTTACAATAAATATACATACATGCTGACTCATTTTGATTTAAAAATTAAATAACGAAATGTTAGTCACAATAGCTTAAATATTACAGTAATGAATTGAGTAGGAAATCTATTCTATTAGAATTGAAGTACTGTTTTAAAAATAATCTTTCAATCATCTTAATAATTACATTTATGTCACTGAATTAATAACTATTAATTGATTAACCAAAAATCATTTATTTTGTTAGAATTTTTTCGAACCAAACTTAGATACTTTTTAACCAAATTATACAATAAAATTAAATAAATATATTTAAAATGGGACATACAAATTTTAAATGTTATATCATGTATATTATTATTTTATTTCATATAAAAATATAAACTATAAATTTTTATTAAAAAATATAAATTCATTTTTCAAATGTATATATATTAAATAATTTGATGATTAATATAATTCACACATATATTTGAATTATAAGAATACAATAAATAAATTTCAGTTTAATATTCTCCTCAAAAATAAACATAAAATAGAATTTGTTTGGCATATAATAAACTTAGAGACATATATATATATATATATATATATATATTTTATCTTACTAAAAGACTACATTTCATTTGACATAAAACATTTTATTTTATAAATTTAGACTTATTAATATACATAAACATAATAATTGGTATTTTAATTTATAAATAAATACATAAAAATGGTTACTATAGTTAAAATTTATTAATTGATGAATATGTTATATAACATATTATTTTGATTGGTTTTATATATCACCGCAATATTAACAATCAATAAAATTGTAAATAATAAAAAATCATCAATCTATGAAAATCTTATTTACAAATCGAACAAATGCATATACAAATACATGATTGTGCAACCATTACATTATTGTATTATAAAAAGTTTCATATATCTATGCTATTAAACAAACATTCGTGCAGGTCAAACTCTAGTTTAAATTATAATTATATTCATGTCTTTTTTGCACGATCACTTATTCAGATTATATTAGGCACAATCAAAATTATTTGGATTGAAAATGACCATTTTCCTGTTATTAACTTTTAGCTAGAAAATATAAGATATAATAGACATTTAAACAACAAAGCGACTCAGGTTGCAGATGGCGTTGTCAAGTGGATGCATCATGGTCAGAATCAAGTGAATGGATGGGACTAGGATTCTTGCTACTGGAGGACATGGTGGCCAAGCTCGTGGGACATAAGTGTTGTCCAAAAGCGAGCTCACCTCTGCATGCTGAAGCAGAAAGCCTCGCCTGGGCCATGACAGCAGTAAGTAAACGACAACATCAACAAGTTCTGTTTGAATCGGACTGTCTCCAGTTGGTAACTCTGACCGGAAAGGAGGAAGAATGGCCTACTTTAGCACCTGAGCTTGACAAGATTAAATTCCTGAGAACAGTTTTCATAGTTTCTCCCATTTTTTATCTACCTCGATCTTTCAATATCCGTGTGGACACTCTTGCTAAAAGAGGCCGATCACTAGAACAAAACTTTGTAATGGTTGATGATCAGGTTCCGATTTGGCTAGTACAAGTTGCTAGCTCTACCGGACCAGATTAAGGTTAATGAATTTTCGGATGACAAAAAAAAAACAACAACAAAATGGTGTCATATGCAGCATGTGTCTACAAGGTAATTAAAAACATAAAATATGTCTTTGGATGTAAGTTTCTCTTACATAATTTTTTTTCAGTACAACTACATATCATTTTTCACTAATTGTTCTGCAGTTAGTCAAAGACTCAAAGTGATGAGTTAAGAGAAAACTAAACATTTTGTTATTTTTATTGATTTGCTATGTGCGACAGTCAAAAAAATCCCTATTAGTATATTTTTTCTAACATCTTTTGATTCTGCAAAGAAAACTTGCTTTAATCTGATAAACTGAATTTATTTATTTTTGACAACGAACAACAAAAACTGAATTATATTAACTGCAAGATTATTTCTAAATTAATGGAAATTTCTCTCACAATGGAAATAGAAATCACAACTTCTCTTCATGTGTGATTTTTTTTTTTAAATGAACCTTCCCTAGAAAATCAAATTTCATTTATTTCTAATTAACATTTTGACATCATTAAAATATCACATATTAAATAATTAACATATATAACAACTTCACCTATAAAATTGTTTTACTTTTTTTTTAATTATAGCAATTTGTTGACAAAAAAAAAAATCTAACAAAATCTTATTAAAAGTTTTAAATATTTTTATAAACTTGGTTGACGAACATGGTTTATGAGCTGCTAATGTAAATAATACATTAATTAATTTCGTAATTTTTAGTATAATATTATTATAAATTAATGTTAATTAATATTTTATTATAAAATAAAATTTGTATATTATTTTTCTTAAAATTTCTAATTATAGTCTATCTTATCTAATAAAATAGAAATAATGTCTTCTTTCATGTATGATTTTTTAAATTTGGACCATCCTTTAAATTTTTTATTAAATATATTTTATTAAGACTAATAATATATAGAATCTTTGAACTATGTTAATCACAATATCTTTTGATATCTTTTCATTTTAAATATAAATATATATTTTAAAAATTCTAACAACTCTGTTGAAATTTTTTAACAAGATATTAATTTTCAAAATTATATCTAAATATTTTCACTAAATTCGAAATTATTTAAAATATTATTATATATTTATATATTTTATAAAATTTAAAATATTAAGTCCATCCTATTTTATCTATTATATAATCATAATCAATCATTTCAAGAGAAAATTATTATATTGAGATAAATATAATAAATTATATTAAATTGTTAAATTTATATATTTTATTTTCTTAAGTATTTATGTTCTAAATATATTATGTAGGTACCACGTGTTAACATTAGCAAACTATATAATATATGTATAAAAATTAATATGTATTTCATTAAAGATAATAATATAAAATCTTTTAATCATGATATTTTTTCATTTTAAATATAAATATATAAATTTTTTAACAAATCTGTTGAAAATATTTTAACAATTTCATAATTTTCAAAAGATTATGTAAATATTTCAACTAATTTCTTAATTAGCAATGAACTATTATTATGCATTAATATATATATATATATATATATATATATATATATATATATTCAGTTATCATTTATGAAATAGAAAAATAAAAATAAAATCTTTTTTTTATCTATTTTATAATAATAATATTTTATGTTAAATGAAATTATTATAGTGAACTAAATATGATAACGTTATATTAAATTGATAAATTTATTAAAATTTTTATAAATATGATATTTATGCTAAAATATAATACGATGATATAATGACTTAACATTCACAAACTATATAATACATGTATAAAAAATTGACTTATCTTAGAATTGTGTATATATAATAATATATTATCTGAAAAGAATAAATGTAAAAAATATTGTTAATAGAAAATTTGGATTTAAAGGTCGGCGGATCAAAATAAGAAGCGACAAATATATATAACGTTTTTAAACAATTGATTAATTACAACATGTAAACTATAAAATTAACATTAAACATGTATAATCTAAAATAATATATATATATATAACTGAAAACAAACATCAGCGCGGTTGCGGGGATCAAGATCTAGTTCCTATTAAACAAGAATATATATATATATACATCTGTTGAGAAGTAGGCTGTCAGAAAGCAAATTAATTTGTTAGTTATTAATCACAATTTTGATGACAACTTAACCATACTCATCACAATCATACTTTTGGCATCTCTAACATATAATAATATTCCACCATAATCTCCTTACTTAAACTCCATAACGCCTTACAAAATTTCTGAATCTTCATAACAATGGGTGGAGGAACAATGGCTCTAACTCCAACCTCTGTAGGATCTAAGTCAATTCCAGTGAAGAACCATGAAGCAGCGGAGAGAGGCAATAACAATAACAATAACAACAACTTGAAAGCATTACCCAAAGTGGTTCAACCGGTTTCATCAGTCGATGGAGAGATGATTAAGAGGCCAAGAGGTAGACCAGCTGGCTCCAAGAACAAACCAAAACCACCAATCATTGTGAGTCTAGACAGTCCAAACGCCCTCAGGGCTCATGCCGTTGAGATCAGCTCAGGTAACGACATATGTGAGACTTTATCAGATTATGCAAGAAGGAAACAAAGAGGACTCTGCATATTAAGTGCCAGTGGTTGCGTTACCAATGTGACATTAAGACAGGCAGCTTCATCAGGAGCTATTGTGACATTACATGGACGTTTTGAAATCCTCTCATTGCTTGGTTCAATCTTGCCTCCACCAGCACCGCTTGGTATAACCGGTTTGACCATTTACTTAGCCCGGCCTCAGGGACAGGTTGTTGGTGGTGGAGTGGTTGGTGGGCTAATAGTGTCTGGTCATGTTGTTATCATGGCTGCATCTTTCATGAATGCTGTGTTTGATCGTCTTCCTCTGGATGATGATGAAGCTGCTTCTATGCAGAACAAGCAGTACTATCATAACGGAAGATCTCGTCCTTTAGATGACATTCATGGATTGCCTCAAAACCTGCTCACTAATTGACACTCTGGTTATGATATTTACTCTTGGGGTCCTGCACAGCGTGCCATGTCCAAACCTTAATGTCACCTCTCAACTGATCTCCATGCATGGTTCATCATATGAAAATGCGTAGTAATTGTTAATGAAAGTTTGTTGTGTGACAAAAAAAAAATTGTTAATGAACTTGCGCATAATCCTATAATTTAATACAAAAAGTATTACCATGTTTTTTATGATTGATCCCAAGTGAATGTTCTCCACTTATACCAGAGGCGTAGCAGATCAAGATGACTACTATTATTTTACATGTGAAGAGTAGTACAAACTGGTGATTTCTCATGTTTATGATTTGTCTATTTCCATGAACAAATGCAAAAGCTCCATGTTATCTTTACAGCTTGTTTTTACACATGTGTGCAAATGATTGCCACCATTGACATCAATATTCATGAATCAAGATGACGAACAACAGTGGTCCATTGAAATACATCAACCTGATTATCGTCCCTCATCTGATCTTCATGGTTCTTCATATGTAAGTACCATATTCTGATATATACTGCTGCCGAAAATTATATCATATATTTGATACTATTTTTTAAATTTACATTTAAAAGATAACTATTTTCATTTAAAAGATAACTATTTTCATAAACACTCAAATTATTTATAAATATTTAAATTAAACAACTTTTTTAAAAAAAAAATACATGTGAAGAATTATTTATATGCCACTTGAATGCAAACTAATATTTATGTGAAACACAGTAACTATGCTAAAAACCACTATCTATATAAACCAGTGTTTACTCTCTCTAATCTTGGGTTTTGTTGTCCAACATACGAAATCAAGAAGAGAGAAGTGTCTTTGTTTAGGTGTACTTTGCATATAAATGTACTTATGACTTCTCCCTTAACGTCTACTAATTTAAGTATCTCCTTAGCTAATCTTAGAGAAGCACATACACAAAAGGGTCTACGCTAAGTCTACCTTGATTCTTGATTTGAGGCTTGCTCTACGTTCTAATTACTAACAATAGCGGTACCTTACTTGGATTAGTCATGTGTGATATCATATCACTATATCAGAGCTAGCTTGCATTTTATATGCAAAGATGTCCTGCAATGGGCATCAGCAACGTAATGATGGAGTTAATGAAATAAACCGTAAATAGAAATACGGATAGGGAGCCAAGTCATTCACATGAGAGACAGCTTCTCATGCGCGTCCATACACCTTTGCATGAAATGTGAATTAAATTTATCATAATTTTCTTTTGCAGAATTCCAAGTGTTATTGCAATCACAATTGGTACTAAATGGGATAGTGTAAATGCACCTGCAACATATCAACTAACCACACACTCCTCCACCTGTTTGTATTTACTTCCAAACTTTCAGAAAACCCTATGCTTCCCTCTATTTAAAATCCCTAGTTTCCCGTATCATTGCAACCACCAAAGACCACACAACACCACTTACAAAGCCTGCTTTCTCTGTGTTATTCAGTGAGTTTTTGAAATGAGAGGGATGAAGAGTCTAACCATTTGGGCTCTCTTTACGGCTTTACTCTCTCAGCAGCTGTTTGCTTCAGTTGCTTCCATAAGGTTCGAGGATGAGAAAACCTATGATGCACCGGGACGGATACGGGGACAGATACGGGGACGGGGGCGGGGACGGGAAACGGCTAAATTTAAAATTTATGGATACGGGGACGGCATGGATACGTCTATTAATATATATATATATATATATATATATATGTCTATATTATATATATATTAAAACCAAAGCATAATTCTTGTATAAAATAAAACATGAAACACATATATATATATATATTTATAGACGTACACATATATATATATATATATTAAAAGCATAATTCTCATTAAAATAAAACATGAAACACATACGCATGAACAAACATGAAACAAACCAAAAACAGAGTTTGTTTTCTTGTCTAATACTCTTTCTCTTACGTAGAAACCAAAAAAACACATACGCATGAAACAAAACCAAATACTATCTAATATTAATACTGTCTTCTTTTACGTGAGCATTGAAAAACCAAAACCATAGTTTGTGATAATACTTACTGTGTTTTCCTTAGATGTGAGAATTGACAATTAAGAAAGAAGATCAAGAGAATAAGAACTTGTTTAAGATTAAGAAAAGATGGATTAAACCTTTATAACCCTAATCGTTTATACAAGACGTGTTTCACTTTTTTTTTTCAGTTGTTATCCAAAACAAAAAAAGTAGAAAAAAGTAAATTATCAATCTTTTACAAAATTATGCCGACTTTATACCTTAGAAACGTTTCGGAAACGTTTCCAAAACTTAACCACGCCGTCCCCAAAAACCTTCACCGTCCCCACCTTTTCTGAAACGTTTAGGAAACGTCCCCACGCCGTCCCCGCACCGTCCCCGTCCCGGAAACGCATCTGGTACGTGAGACGTCAAGGATATGCCGTCCCCGTGCATCATAGGAGAAAACATACTACTCTCCTCCCTCTGGTAAGCAAAAAAGCACACACCTAATCCCATTTATTTATGTAACAAGAATCTTGATTTTAGCATCTTTTATTTGACTCTTTGTTTTTGTTTGACATGACAAGCAGGAGGACACGGCGGTTACACTCCCACTCCTAACTGTGGAACTCCACCTTACGACCCAACTCCTTCAACTCTATCTCACACTCCAACTCCTTCGACTCCATCTCACACTCCAACTCCTTCGACTCCATCTCACACCCCAACTCACCACACGCCTCCTTGTAACTGTGGGACTCCACCACACGATCCTTCTACACCTTCACACCCTTCCACAAGTAAAGTTCATTGATTTAATTATTTATATATATATATATTTATATATATATATATAAACTTGTTATTTGAAAATATAAATTTACTTGTTATTTGAACATATAAATATTTAAATGGTATTTTGGCTTTTCAAAGTTATATCTTAATTTTTACACAAACTCTTTTACATGCCTAGAATTGCTTTTTTCTCAAACTTATAATCAATATACATGAAAAAATTCAATCAAACTACATTTCATTTTTTCACTAATGGTTTTGCAGTTAGTCAAAGGGGATAAGTTATGAAAAATAAACTGTCTGTTTGTTTTTATTGATTTGCTATGTACGACAGTTAGTAACACACACAAAAGAAAAGAAAAAAGAAAAAACCTATAAATTAGTATATTTCATATCTGATTTTCTTTAACATAAGCTGAACATGTCTGCAGGCGTCGAGGCAACGAACTCTGAGGTGTGCTCTATACCTTGTTCGCAAAGGTACGGAACTTTTGAATGCTTCCATGACTGTTTCCTCGAAGATTTCAAAGATGGAAATTGTGTTAATGGACGTTGTTGTTGCACAAAATGATAAAAAAAAATAAAACAGTCACCTTTCTTGTGGACTGGCAATTTGAGAGCTTAAGTTATCCTTTTCTAATATCAGATTTAGATATTTTGTTCAATGAAATAATACTAATTTCATTATTCTATAGCTTTTCATGACTTTAGTTATTTCTCTTGACGATTGTGTTTTTCACAAACTAAAAATAGTATCAACCTTGTGCGATGCAAATCCCATCTCCAAAGACTCTACTGTAACCAAAAGAAAGAAAGTAAGATCACTGATTAATTGAAACATGAAAATCAAGAAAATGTCGGAAACAAAGCAAGAACCGGAAGAAGAAGCTGAAAATGGGTTTTGGGCATAGAGACAGAAAGAAACAAGGGATTTGATGTATGACCCTTCAGATTTATGAAACTAAACTCCAAGAAACTAAAGAACCATCGCTTGTCTTCTTCCACGTTGATAAACAAATCTGAGGTTCTGCTATAGAAAAAAGAAACATATATAAATTTAACATTTTACCAAAAAAAAAGAAACATGTATACGTATACAGCCAAAGCTATATAGCAAAGAAGAAACGTATAACCACAGTATTTTCCAAGAGAAGAAGGAGAGTCCTCGAGCTCCACGTCGTAATCAGCGTGTATGTTCCGAGGGTGAAAAGGGACGGTGGATTACGATGGACAAGGGTTGTGTTCGATTTTGAGTATTTGTGTTCTTCTTTGGAGTCCACAGAATATCTATGGAGAAAGGAAAGTGAAGATAGATTTAGCGCATGATTAAGAATCCAGATTCTGAGATTGGGATTTTGAGTTTTGGGAAAGTAGATAGATGTTGTATATATCTTTGTTACGTGTTGTTTAATTTTGAGTGAAGAATTATAAAAAGGAAACATGTATCTTTAGTTACTAACCGGGTCAGTTTCACTCAAAAAAGATAGATTTTGAACATATACTCAAAGTCATCTATCTTATTAAAGTAGAAATACCTTTTAATTTTGTTTGGCAATATGAAAGCAGACTTTAAAAATATGTTTGGTTGGAAATTTAGATAGCATTTTTAGAAAAGAGGTTTATTTAGAAACTTAGATAACAGGTTTTAAAAAGAGGTTTGTTTGAAAACAATAATAATAGTATATTAAGAAAAAAAGTAATGGACTTATCTTATTAACAAAATTTGGAAGTCTATTACCTTAAAATATTTTTTATTTAAAATAATCATAAAACAAAATTTAAACTTTATATACATATTTCAAATCAAAATAATACTTTAAAGATGATTAATATAAAAATATCCCTAAAAATAATTCAAAACAACTATACATATATTCAAAAATTGAATTTTACTAAAATATTTTCCAATAACCATTATTAAAAAAATGTTTTCAATATATATAAGAAAAATACAATACAAAGCTCAATTTCATATACCAACTTAAATTATGGTTTTATATTTCACATTAATTTTAAAAATATAATATATGTGATTATTTATATGATGGTTTATAAAATATTAGTAATTATATGATTACTTATATAATGGTATATATAAAATACGATTAATTATATGATGACACATATATGATATATAATAGTGACTAGGGTTGGACGTTCGAGTACCCATTCGGAGTCAGAGTACCTAAACTTATTATATGATGACACATATGTGATATATATGTCAGAGTACCTAAACTTATTATATAAATTGGTTTGGTTTAAATATTTGGATAGATAATCAGTAATTATTTTAATTATTTTTGGTATTTTGAGTATACTTTAACTATTTTAGATATTTACTTTTGACTATTTGTATATTTTTCAAGTAGTTAAACCAACTTTAAAATATCATATACTATAAATATACATACATGCTGACTCATCTATACTATTATTTGAGAAGTGAATTTGCTTATGTGTCATGCTTCCCATAATTTTAGGTTTAGTCATATTTTATGCTCATTATTAATTTTAATAAATACTTTAAATAATTTAATTGATAATTTATCATTATCTTGAGAATAATTAAAAATTTCTGACGATAATATCATAATAAAATTATATTATATTTACTTAAGCAATATTAAATGGTTTAGTAATATTAAATCGACTCTATTTTAATTTATATATATCAACCGGAGCTTCTAGCTCTAGTGGTAAAGGGCTCACAGCTGTGAGTTCCACACAGGTTCAATCCGCCACTGGGAATTAATATTTCGGCATCGCCAGGACAGAGGACCGACAAGCAACACGTGACTAGTCTGACTACCAGGATACCTCAGTATAATTCAAAAAAAAAAAAATTATATATATCACATAAGATAGAATGAATCATCTATCTTTTAAGATAAATTTCTTAAGACAATCAAAACCATTCATTGTAATAATTTCTAAAAAATTTGGCAAGGAATTCATAAATATTTATATTATTACCCTTAATATATGCATATTGATCATTAAAAATTAGAGTGTTTAAAATCTTTACTATCTTTAATAAATAATTAGATTTGATTTATTAATATGTAATTACACAAAAATTAAAAAATGAATTTTATTAATTTGATAGTCACCATTATCTTAACAGATTCTATATTATGTTATACAAAAATATTTAACATCATCTATTTTAAATAAATATAAATCCATGTATATATAGATCTTATCAAGTTTCTTTTACGTAGTAAAATATATTTTATTAATTTTTTATAATATATACAAAATTTATTCTCCTCATAATTTGAAGTTTACTCATATTTAATGCTCATTATTAATTTTAATAAATTATTTAACTGATAATTTATCATTATCTTGAGAATAAAAAAATTCTAATGATAATATCATAATTAAATTTATATTATATTTACTTTATTAATATTAAATTATTATTATATATATATTTGGTTTAGTAATATTAAATCGACTCTATTTTAATATATGTATCACATTAAATAGAATGAATCATCTATTTTAAAGATAAATGTTTTAGGACAATCAAAACCACTCATTATAATAATTTCTGAAAAATTTAGTAAAGAATTCAAAAATATTTATATTATTGCCCATAATATATGCATATTGATCATTAAAAGTTATAGTGTTTAAAGTCTTTATTAGTTTTAATAAATAACTATATTAGAATTATTATTATATAATTATCCACAAATTAAAACAAATTTCATTAATTTGATAATCATCATTATCTAAAAGATTTTATATTATGTTATCCAAAAATATTTAATGTCATAATATTTTAAAAATAAATATAAATCCATGTATATAGTTATATATATATATATATATTCAAGTTTATTTTACATAATAAAAATATTTTATTAAAATTATTTTTTATCATATATATAAAATTTAGTATTTAATTAATTATTAAATATTTCAAAATATGAAAATAATTTATTTTATTGATTTAAAAAAATAATATATCCATTTATTTTTTTTGTAAAATTATTAAGCCCGCAAAACATCTAGTTTTGATTTAACAATTAAATAACATGTAAGTCACAATAGCTTAAGTAATACAGTAATGAATTGAGTAGGAAATCTATTCTATTAAAATTGACGTAATGTTTTAAAACTAATCTTTCATTCATCTTAATAATTACATTTATGTCACTGAATTAATAACTGTTTATTTATTAACCATAAATCATTTATTTTGTTAGAACTTTTCGAACCAAACTTAGATTACTTTTTAACCAAATTTTACAATAAAATTAAATAAATATATTTAAAATGGGACATACAAATTTTAAATCTTATATCATGTATATTATTATTTTATTTCATATACAATATAAACTATAAATGTTTATTAAAACATATAAAGTCATTTTTCAAATATATATATATATATATATTAAATAATTTGATGATTAATATAATTTCACATATACTTGAATTATAAGAATACAATAAATAAATTTCAGTTTAACATTCTCCTAAAAATAAACATAAAATAGAATTTTTTGGCATATAAAAACTTAGACATCATTTGACATAAAACATTTTATTTTATAAATTTAGATTTATTAATATACATAAACATAATAATTGGTATTTTAATTTATAAATAAATACATAAAATGGTTACTATAGTTAAAATTTATTAATTTATGAATATGTTATATAACATACTATTTTGATTGGTTTTATATCTGACCGCAATATTAACAATCAAAAAAATTGTAAATAATAAAAAATCGTCGATCTATGAAAATCTTATAAATTACAAATCGTACAAATACATGTACAAATACATGATTGTGCAACCATTACATTATTGTATTATAAAAAGTTTCATATATCTATGCTATTAAACAAACACTCATGCAGATCAAACTCTAATTTAAATTATAATATATATTCATGTTTTTTTTTTGCACAATCACTTGTTCAGATTATATAAGGCACAATCAAAATTATTTGGGTTGAAAATGACCATTTTCCCGTTATTAACTTTTAGCGAGAAAATATAAGATATAATAGACATTTAAACAACAAAGCGACTCAGGTTGCAGATGGCATTGTCAAGTGGATGCATCATGGTCAGAATCAAGTGAATGGATGGGCCTAGGATTCGTGCTACTGGATGACATGGTGGCCAAGTCGTGGGACATAAGTGTTGTCCAAAAGCGAGCTCACCTCTGCATGCTGAAGCAGAAAGCCTCGCCTGGGCCATGACAGAAGTAAGTAAACGACAACATCAACAAGTTCTGTTTGAATCGGACTGTCTCCAGTTGGTAACTCTGACCGGAAAGGAGGAAGAATGGCCTACTCTAGTACCGAGCTTGACGAGATTAAATTCCTGAGAACAGTTTTCATAGTTTCTCCCATTGTTTATCTACCTCGATCTTTCAATATGCGTGCGGACACTCTTGCTAAAAGAGGTCGGTCACGTGAACAAAACTTTGTAATGGTTGATGATCAGGTTCCGAATTGGCTAGCACAGGTTGCTAGCTCTACCGGACCAGATTAAGGTTAATGAATTTTTTGGATGACAAAAAAACAACAACAAAATGGTGTCATATGCAGCATGTGTCTACAGTCTACAGGGTAATTAAAAACATAAAATATGTCTTTGGATGTAAGTTTCTCTTACAATTTTTTTTTCAGTACAACTACATATCATTTTTCACTAATTGTTCTGCAGTTAGTCAAAGACTTAAAGTGATGAGTTAAGAAAAAACTAAACATTTTGTTATTTTTATTGATTTGCTATGTGCGACAGTTAAAAAAATCCCTATTAGTATATTTTTTTCTAACATCTTTTGATTCTGCAAAGAAAACTTGCTTTAATCTGATAAACTGAATTTATTTATTTTTGACAACCAACAACTAAAACTGAATTATATTAACTACAAGATTCTTTCTAAATTAATGGAAATTTCTCTCACAAACGGCTTCTCCCTTATTCGAATTTCCTATAACTTAAAAATCTTCAACAATATTACTTTTTTTTTTTGTAATTGACCAATATTACTTTAATGATTACCAACAAAATCTTTGACTACACGTATTCTGTTTCCATGTTTTGCTACCTAATCATGCTATACAAGCCAGTATAGTATTATATTTCATTACCATAAAAATAGTTATAAGCAAAAGATTTGATTTCCGTTGTTAATAAAAATAAATAAGCGGGCTGAAAATTAAAACGTGTGTCGACAACTAGTCATGTATATAAAGACTTTCTTGATGATTTAGAACAGTGTAAACTGCTTTTTCTTTCTTTTGTAAACTGGCATTTAAACGTTTGAGTTATGCTTTTCTAATATCGGATTTATGTATTCTGTTCAATGAAATAAAACATTTTATTATAGCATCGCTTCCTTAATAACCTAGTATTAACTCTTGGCAAAAACAAAACTTGTATTAACTTGCATGCAATTGCCAAAAATGAACATTTACTGAGGTAATCTATCTATAATAATAAAAGAGAGTTTTTTTTTCTCCTTGGGGGAAAAAATGCCATGTGGCACCCTCTTTTTAATAATAATTATAATAAAGGAGAGTTTTTTTTATAATAATAAAGGAGAGTTTTTTTTCTCCTTGGGGGAAAAAATGGCACCCTCTTTTAATAATAATAATAATAATATAATAATCTATAATAAAAGAGTTTTTTTCTCCTTGGGGAAAAATGCCATGTGGCACCCTCTTTTAATAATTATTTTTTCAATCTTATTTTTAATGGGTTTTGATGTTAATTGTGAAAGACATTGGATTTTTAATTTTCCCTCATACAAGCTCAAGCGTTTATAACAGTGTTTTGAACTGACCGGATCTGCGGTTGAACCGGTAAATCCGGTGACCCAATATAAATCGGGTTTGGCCTAAAATTTAAAAACCACAAAACCACAAAACCCACAAAAACTCAATAAAGTCCGAAACCCGATACCAGTTGCACCACTGGTTGAACCAACAGATAGTTTTATTTTTTTATAAAAATAGTTATGTTTTTAAATTTGTTTTATAGATTTCCAATTAAAAGAATAAGATCATATGATCATGTGGATTACAAAACAGAGTTTTGGATTGTTGAAGAAGAAGAATCGGTGAGTTACAAATTTATTATTCACATTAGACATAAATATTTATGAATTTCATGTCTTGATTTTTTTAGATGTCATAACTCTTATGTTACATTTTTTTTAAAAATAGTATAAACTATTTCTTAATATTTTGTGTCAAATGAAAATAAAAATATAGAAACTAAAGTTAAGTATTTTCTAAATGTCCTTAAACATAAAATAGATACATATCCAAACTATCATTTTATGTTTAAAAACATTTAAAAATATTAACTTTAGTTTTTATGTATTTATTTTCATAGCTAATATATTATTATATAATAAAATTAATTCATTTATTAATCTGCGGTTGACCCAATGAATCGTTTCGGTTCAGTCTCCGGGTCGGGTTTCAAAACACTGGTTTATAGGATTTCTCTGTATTTGATGTTGACGATGGAATATAGAGTCTCTACGATTCTCCTTCTTTAACGCAATCGACGTAACCGTTCATATAATTAATCCAGAAATTCCACTCTTCTCAGTCTCTCCTATTGAAAACTTCTTTAGTTCCTGCCTTCTCAGCTTCATTGGCTATGCATTGACGATGTGAGAGCTCGGACGAGAATCCCTTTACTTTTCCCAATTCAGATCATGTTGAATTCCCAGTTTCATTGCTCGAAGTTGAAGACAAACCGGTATAGAGATGTTGTTCAGACTAGGCTAAAACAGTTTTTGCAAGCTTGAAATGTTAAGAAAAGAGTAAGATGTTGGGGTTGATATGTTGTTGATTAATGGGAAGATACACCGGTTTCTTATTTCAGTTTACCAATTAATGATCGTTTGCTTTTAAAGTAGTAGTTTTCTTACGCGTCATCCCCTTTCTCAGGCGGTGTTCCTACATCGTCAATCAACTTTCACATGCTTAACACCTTCAAACATCTCTTGAAAGAAAGTTCAGTCTATGACTTTAGTATTTATGATGAAACCAGGAGCAACCCTAACTTCACATATGATGACGCCCCTAATGCCATCTTATTCAGAGCAGACTCTGTTTGTTGACCTAGAAGAGGACACACCGATCTTGATGGAGAGTTCTAGGTACCGAAATTACGACCTCCTCATGTCATTAGCCTACACAAAGACGATTTGCCAGGTTCGTTTTTCTTTTTAAATTTTTACAGCCAGTCAATATAATAACTTAACAAAATCCAGCATAATAGCAGCTTACTTCTTTTGGTTTGCAGGTATCATAAGAAAATTTTGGGTATTAAAACTATTTTCAACAAAGAGAACCAAAGCACTCACCAATATGGCTAACTTAAAAATTCAAAGGTATATCTCAAATATCTTACTTTTTATGAACTTTCAAAATTTAATATAACTGTAATCTTAATGTTTGGACATGAATAATAGTGGAAGTCTTCGTAACTGCAGGGTATTAAACGTTTGAATCAGTGTATTTGAAGGGCTCGCAATACTCCTTGATGAAAAGTATGGCTGCCTTGGGTGTAGAACATATATATTAGATACTCACCAATTATTTTACCAAAAATTGACACTTCACCCTTATTTTTTATAAAATTTATAAAATTTGAAACTTATTTTATCTTTCTATTATTTGAACTAAATATATCAGTACAAGTTTGATACTTCATAATTATTTTAGTAATTAATAATGTAAGTATGTTTTATAAATAAAACATCAACTTTGTTTTATGTTTAAACTCCAACTAAATTAACTTTGTTACGACTATCAGCTTTTTACTGTACTTTTATTAAATTGATTAGTAACAACCACTTATACTATTCCACTTTGAATTAAACAACTTCAAACAAAGTAATACACTACGGTTGCTAACCACTATAAAAAAAATCAGAAAATATCATTTTTAACATATTTTCATTTTCATATTTTTAACATATTTTCTTTACCAAGTGCATATAATAAATTATAAATTCATGTAAGAATACAACATACGAACCCGGCGCGTAGCGCCGGAATACCACTAGTTGTTAAATAAAAGAAAACAATTTGCCAGCTAAACTAGATATCATCAAATATGGTGAAAAACATCTTAAATATTGGAGTACTGTATGTGAATAACATTACAATGTTTATGTTTATTCATGGCGCATATATGAAATAAAAATTAATATGACAATGTCTTTATGATTGATCCCAAGGGCATGTTCTCCACTGATACCAGATATTAATGCATTCATATCTAGTCATGATCTAAAATTTTCTAAATAACTTTTGCATTAAAGTGTACTAAGTGTAATATTTTAGTCAACGATACAAATGTCTAATTTGTATTATTATAGTAATTGTAATATATTTTATCTTATTAAAAATATAAATCTCTCTTGGATTCTTTCTTTGACGTGTGTAGAATTCTAAGATTTTCTAAGCTCTTTTTGTTTGTTGAACATATCTCTTAATAAATAAAATGTGTAGAAATTAAGACTACTTTTGACCAAGAGTCATATAAATAAAGTACTTCGTCGTCTTCTTTTTTTCCACAACAAAATTGACATAAGGAAATATGAATATCAGACAACCTTTTGTGATGTTTTTTCTTGTAGTGGTATTACCAACGTCGTTGTTGTCCAACTCCAACGTTTTAGCCTCACGTGGTATGTTATAAATTGTTCATCTATCTTTTAATCATTTTTAAGAATAGTTTTTTGAATGTTTCATTTTTGAAAGTTTTACAACAGAACTAATAGTAAGGAATAAATCATGAATACCACAAAAACTTGTCTGATTTCTTTTTTTGTAGTGATGTTGGCAAATCCATTGTCCAATTCCACCGTACCGGCTTCATCGGGTATGTTCTAGTTTTATCATATTTTTGGTCCTTCTAAAGATAAGTATTGATTTACATATAATTTTTAGGGGAAAAAAGACAAATTTGCAAAACCGATTTAGATGCATATGGGTACGTTTAAGTATATTTCCTTTAGAATTACAAGAGTATGCTAGTCTTCGTTATCATTATATTCTCAGCTAAACATTTGGTTTCTCATTTCCCACATTTTTTAATACATGTATTTCATATTTGATTTCCTTTAACATAAGTTGAACATGTGTTGCAGGCATCGAGGCGACGCCATCTCAGATTCACATTTGCTATAAACGTTGTACACCAACTTACGATGTTTATAATTGCTACGATGACTGTCTAAGCAAAGACTATGATGATGGAAATTGTGAATATAATGGTTTTTGTTGCTGCACATAATGATAAAAAGTCGTCACCTTTCTAGTAAACTGGCAATTTGAGCGTTCGAGTTGTGCTTTTATTTATCAAAAAGTTATGCTTTTCTAATATCAATTTTATATAAACTGTTCAATGAATTAAAACTTATTTTATTATATCATCGCTTTCATAACGTTAGTACTGTATAACTTTGTTCGATGCAAATGCCAAAAAAGAATATTTACTGAGGTCAAAGTTAAATGAAATATCATATTAACAAAATATTTCAATGATGCTATATATCCTTTATAGGTATATTTTTGAAAAGGTCAATCATAAAGACAGTTACAAAAAAAAAGAAGTCAATATCACAAAAGCCAACAAGTTAATGCCGCCAAATCATCTAATCTCCATGGTTCATCATATCTAAGATCAATATTTCTGGAGCTAGAGAGAGGAACCATAAGCTTAGTAAATGAACTGAACTAATCTTCCTATGCCGTTTGTACCTGCAACATACTAAGAATCAGCTTAAGTAATTGTTAATGAACTTAAGCAGAATCCTCAATTCTCTAATTAATACAAAAATAATAAAGTGTTTTCACCCTTGATCCCAAGTTATAGCAGAACATGTTTATGATTGGTTACACTTTCATGAGCAAATGCAAAACCTGATGTTACGCATTGTTCTTGTTTAGCATATTAGGTTTATTTCTGAACATCACGATTCATTTAGTTGCAAAAAAATATATATATATATATATATCATTAACAAGTTAAGGACAACGAGAACAAAATCATCAACTTTAACAACTTGCGAGCTTAATTTGAGCTTGAAAGTAGCGACAGAAGAGAGAGAAAATAGATCGGGGTTTTTTATGGCCGATGATGGTGGCTCCTTCAGTCACGTCGTCGGTCGGGATCTGTTTGTGTTTCGTTTTCCTCTTGTCAGTCCGGTTCGTTTTTCTTTTGGCTCCGGCGGTGCATCGTCTTCTCGGTGGCCGGTCGGCTCTAGTTTCCGCCGTGGCTCCTGTTTCGATAAAGAAGAACGGTCGGCTAAAGTTTCCGCGTCGCCATATCCTTCGGTTGACGGCGGCTCCAGTTTTTTTTTCTTTCGGTTTTTTTCTTTGCTCTTCGTCGGGGTTAGAGGAGCAGGTGGAAAGGGTCTATGGTGTGAGGGATGGATTTGTAGTCGGAAGAGTAACGAAGCTCTCCGACGGTAAGTGATGATGGTTTCACGTGTTTCTTCTTCTCGGTGGTTGCGATGAACCGTGGTGGATGAGATCTCGCAGTAGCGATTGAAACTCTCTGATTAGGGAAACACCTGAGTCGAAGACATTTGCGGTGAAGAAGATGTGGAGCGGTTGGGCTCCGGTGCTTTATGGCGGTGCGGTAAGGGGCTCGGAGTAGCAGTGCATGCGGCGGCAGCTCGCACTGGTTCTTTTTGATTCTAGGGTTTCCATAGTTGGACCTACGGGCCGTGTCTGGTGCCTGATTGTATTTAGGCTTTGCCCTTTCTGTAGTTTGTTGGGCTCAGCCCGTTTCTTTAATAGATTTTTTTCGAAGGAAAAAAAAAATAACAAGTTAAGGACAACGTACGAGATTCAAGAATCTATCTCAGCAAAAGTGATATGATTATTTCATAAATTGATCTTCTAGAATATCTACGTAAGAGTACAACATCAAGACCAGCAAGGACTAACTTTATCTCTATTTGCTTCAAATCTGCATAGCATCAGCAATGGATAGGTCTGAGCACGGGTCGGATATCCGGGTTTTTAAAGGTATTTGTGATTTGTTTCGAATGCCACGGATATCTAATTTTTCGATTTGCTTTGCTTCGGAAAAATACGGATATTCGGAAAAACAGATATTCGGAAAATAAACAAATATTTGCGAATATTTATGAATACTTACGGATATCTAATCTGTTTTGATTAATACAAATAATCTTAAAAATTCGATACAAGTTTGTTTTATAAAATATTTTTTTGCATGATATATCAAATAAAAATTAAAAGAAGTAGTGAATCTACATATTTTTAAAAAATGTAAACTTAATTAACAATCATAATAACACAAAACTTAAGAAAAAAATTATAATTATCATAAAGTTTTTCTCTCCTTTTATGTAATACTTTTATATAAGTAATAATGTGAATATAATTTTTCAAAACATATGTTAGAATAATAATTATATACTTTTATATATTTAAAACTTTAAAATATAATCAAGATATACATGTATTTATATATTGCCGGATCGGATCGGATATTCGCTTTCCAAAATTTTCATATTTGTGATTTGCTTCGATTTTAACGGATATTGATTTTTAGTATTTGCTTTGCTTCGAAAATTTCTGGATATTCGAAATTTTCGGATCGAATCGAACCGGATAACGAAACGAATCGAATTTAACGGATAAAATGCTCAGCCCAAGCAATGGATCCCGCGAGGCTTTAAGACTTCGAAAGGAGCCTTGTTTCCTATGGCGTAAGCAAACGCTTCTTCCAATCCTAATTTGAAGACGAACAAAAAAACAGTTTAAGCTTACAAAAGATATATGAATAATACACAAGTTCATTACATTTTTCTTCTACTTTTACAGGTAATTACCGTTGTTCTTGTGGGTGAAACACTCCCAGGAACTCTTTGGGAACACACCGTGAGTTACATAAGCCCTCACACCACCCTAGCGTAAGTTAAATTTGCAAAAATCTCAGAGGGCCAATATCCAACCAATGAATGGTTGGATCTTAGACTCAGCCACCAGTTTCCACTCTTCCTATCCTATATACTCCCTCTGTTTCCAAAAGATCCATATTCTAGGAAAAATTTTTGTTTCAAAAAGATCAATGTTTTATATTTTCAATGCATATAATAATGATAAATAGTAAATTTCAAGGAAATTAATTGTGTTTATTGAATTTTGATTGGTTACTACTTATGGGAAATTGTTCAACACAAAAAATAATGTGTTTTTTTCAAAATTTAAGAGGTTTTCTTAATATGTGTGATTTTTTTAAAATATGTATCTTATTGAAACAGATGGAGTAATTGTTAAATGTAATATTTATTTATTTATTTATTTGAAAAGAATAAAATATGTAAAAATAAAAAAAAAATAAACAGACAAACAAACCCATTTTGGAAATTCTGATGGCGTTTTCTGTTACTTTTGTTGACAAAAATTATTAGTTTCTTTTGGGGCTTTTGTTTGTTTATAAAAAATACTGTTGACCATAAAATTATAAATGTAGAAGGATTTACCAAACAATATATATATATATATGAAATTATAAAACAAATAAATTGAAGAAAACCTGTAAGTTGTGATTTTGTAAAAGCTCGTGACTAAATGCCACTTGTTTATATATGTCTACGCATTCGATATATTTTTGATCCGAAGTCTGTAAACAAAAAGAAATAAACATCTATATGTTAGTATAGCTTTGATTTGATATGAAAGAACAAACAAAACGATTACTATAAAAATAAGTATCACCTTGGTTAGGGATCCAAGGCCGAGTGTCATGACTGCATATTATACCTAAAATATATTTAATTATACAAAACTAAAATTTAAGTTACTAATTTAGTATATTAGTAATATGAAATTCGTAATGTAATATATACAAATTAAAAAGTTTGCCAAAAATCTATTTAAAATTTCCTTTATTGCTACTTTAATTTTCCTTTATTTCTACTTTAAATTTCCTTTCTTTTAAGTTTTAAAATAATTATATTTTGATATAACTATTTGGTATATAAATCAATTTGTGACTCATATAAAAGCAAAAACATAGCATATCATAACCGGCTTTAAAATCTGTATTTATAACTGAATCATAGTAAATTATTTGTTTCATAAACAAATACATTAGGAAATGGTCCATTTTGTAAAAACTTATCAAATGATAAATGAGTTATCTAATACATCATTTTATTGTTTCAACATCTAAAACTGATTAGAAAGATAACATAGTTTACCAACAATTAAAAATATGATCACTCATAAATTAAATATTTGGATGGTCACACTGGTCAAAAGAAAATCACAGTTATCGATCTCATCGCCACCAGAAGTTCCATAATCACCGGTATTAGCTCTTACCGCTCAACCTCTCTCGAGTGGCTCGACCATCTCCTGGACCCTAATTCTTTCTCCCTTTTTCTTTGTCGCTACATTTTCAAGATTCAAAAAAGAAGAAGTCAAATGCAATATGACAAGTTGACAACCCATAATGTGGAATCAGGTGCACCAAATAATCTGAAACTGTAACTCATAAAGCCATCAGTTTATTTCATGTTTATGTAGACATTATTCGAATCATCTTCCATAGTGGCTTGATATGAGTGAGAGAGAGAGAAAAAGAAAAGAAAATCATCAATTCACGGTTCAAAACAGATTCTTGTTCATGATTGCCTATATTGACAAGTTAGAACATGGTTAATGCAGGTCTTTTATGGATAATCTTTTATATCTCTTATGTCTCTTATAAAGGGTCTCTCTTATATATTTTATTTAGGAGACGTCTCTTAATTTTTTTAATAAAAACCTAAAAGGCTTATCTTATATTCGATAAGAGACTCTACATAAGAGACTTGCATTAATCATGGTCTTAACAACCCATAGGATTTATATTTAGTGGTTGGAGAAATGCATTGAAGAAGAGATTTGGCTATATATAATTATATATATCACTATTGCTTGGTTCAAATTTATTATCCCCTTAGTCATCAACAACATATTCAGACAAAAAAAACTTAGGGAAGTGGTACAATTTATTTACTTAATCAAATAGTATAAGATCATCTTAGAAAAACATTGGATTCTGTTTGTCGTGTATTAAAATAGTTTTATCATTTTCAAAATAGTATCCATACTAGTAGACTTCATTCATTTTTGACCAAAGATCTGACAATGTTTATATACTTTGTAAATTCTTCTTGATTTGATTTCAATATATATGATTGGTCTATAAAGATTACCATTCTAAAGTGTGGGTAAAGACAACATGAATGATTGGTGAATAGCCATCAAATGAGAGTATATAGTAATAATGATTTGATGAATAATGTGCTATAGTTTATGTAACACTTGATAAATAAATGCTTTTTTGGGTCATAGTGGGAGAAAAAAGTAGCAGCTCTCGATTAACTCGTATATAAATCACTCTATAACTCCTTCCTTATCTCTCTCCTTTTAAATCTCCCTCCCGCCGACGAAAACGTGCGTTTAAAGCAACTGTTCGATTTAGCTTATTAAGCTCTGTTTCGTTTCTGACTTTTCGTGGGTTTGGTGCAAGGTAGAGAAAGGCGGAGTCTTTTCGTCTTTTCTTGTTGAGGCGGAGAGGTGAATACGAAACTCGCCAGCGACTCTGTCTCTCTCGGTGAAATGTTGCCGGAGCAGAAGAAGAAGAAGAAGAACCAGATGGGATTCTAGCCTCACGATTTGGAGCTGTGCTCGGTGGGGCCAATGCGGTTGATAATCTGACATTCTCTTTGTTCAGAATTCGTTAACTCTCTCTACCTATTAGCTTCAGCTTGTCTCTGCTCTCATTAATCTGAATCTTACTGCAACGGATTCTGTTCTTGTGTGTCTGCGAAGTATCTTGCTTTGCCCTGAGTTTTGAACTTCAAAGCCTTCCATCTCTTTGATCACCAACGAGTCAACGACAGTGCTCTTGTTTCTCAAACTTTCATGTTGTTCTGACCTCTGCTTTATGTTTTTCTATGTATTGGTTGTTTTCAGTAGCTGATGATGTTGGCAACTTTAAGGTGTTTTGTATTTTTTTTTTTCTGTTCTCTTGACTACAGTTAGAGAGTTGGTTGACTGAGAGAAAAATGAATTTTAGTTATAACCTGAATTTGAGTGATAGTGAATCATTGAAGCTTTCATACATACTTGTAGTTCAGAAGGTTTTTGAAGTAACCTCTTTATGTTTATCTAATGTACCTTGGTTGTTGCAGCTAATGTATACCACCGAGATCTGAAGCCCAATAACATATTGGCAAGGGTTGCATTCAATGATACTCCCACAACAATCTTCTGGACAGTACGTAGCACAAAGATGGCTCTCTAAGAGTCTTTATCTTCTATTAAACGAAGTTTGGTATACCGAATAGTTGCAATACCTGATACTCTTCAATCTTTCTTTCTTCTATTGCTACAAGATGGTATAGAGCTCCAGAGCTTTGTGGATCTAGTTACTCGAAGGTGCTTCATTTGTTCTCTCTATACCATCTTTTAGTTGGTGTACTAGTGAGAGCTAACTTTTGGTGGATTTGGCTTTGGACTTGTAGTATACACTAGAAATTGACATATGGAGTATATGCTGCATTTTTGCGGAAGTGTTGATGGGAAAGCCACTTTGTTTCCTGGAAAGAAAGTGGTTCACCAGCTGGATATTATGACTCATTTTCTTCAAATCTTAAGCAGTGACAAATGATATTAATACAGGTAACGAATGAGAAGGCAAGGAGGTAGTTAACAAGGATGAGGAAAAAGCCACCCATTCCGTTTGCTCAGGAATTTCCAAAGGCAGATCCTCTGTCTTTGAAGTTGTTGGAAAGGCTTCTTGACCGGCCAACTGCTGAAGAGGTTATTTACAAACTGTTGATATTCACTAATCACCTCAATTTTACAAGTTTAAGCTTCTATGTTAGGAGAGAGTATAATTTATGTTTCTATTTGTATAAAACACTAAACTGCCCTTTTCCCCTAATACTTGCATCATTAGGCACTTGCCGATTCATATAACAAGGGATTGGCAAAAGTGGAGAGAGAGCCTTCATGTCAGCCCATCAAGAAAATGTAATTTGAGTTTGAGAGAAGAAAAGTCAGTAACACAAACACATCGAACCCTGAAACTACTCAAAACAATCCTCTAAACCATCATGCAACGTTACATGCATGATGCATCTCAAAGAAACCTCTCAGGTACTTTTATTCACTCATCCTGAATCCAGTAGCAATGTTTCCAAAACCAAACTCTAAAAAAAAAAACGTAAACCATCTCTCTCTTCAAGCAGCTGCCAATGGCAGAATCAGAAGAGATGCATATGAGCCGAGATCATTCATTCGCTGCACAACTCTCACCTTTCCACAACACTCTGCAGCAATACTACTTTCCATGGGAAATAAACAAGAGAGGAGAACAAGCATGGAGTCTGAGAAGCATGCAAGACATATATCTCAGTATAATAGATACGTACCAGACGTAGCCATCAACATAGATAACAATCCGTTTATCATGGCTTTGATCACACAGAACATCACTGTATGTTTCAACCTCCCTCATCAAAGAAAATTGTCTTTAAACAAACATATTATGAAAGAATGTCATTGTATGTTTCAACTTCTTTCATCGAAGAAAATTGTCTTTAAACAAATATATTATGAAAGAAATTTTGTTTTGTTTTTCTTTGTTTCTGACAGAAGTAAAAGGATGCTATATTCTGGCATATAAAATCGACAGAAAAAGGTTCTGATTTTCACACGTTTAAAAGAACCGCTGGTTACAGAGGATGTTTACAGTGTGGACTGCAGAATGATGATGTTTCATGGCGCAGCCGACGCATGTGGTAGTGGGAGCCCATTTCACATGCACCACTATGTTCTTCCAATGTCAATAGTGATAGAAAGCTGCGTTGTCACTTGATCAAATCTTTGAAACAAACTATTCGTGTATATATAGTTCTTTATATACAATCAAGTTTGGTTATCTTCTTCTTAAACATGTTCCTCACTTACCTAAATCAGAGTATTAGTAGTAGTAACTAGTAAGTAGTAACAAATTAATGAATAAACTACTAAAAACGTGTATCTTAATATTGTTACTAATAGTCTAATATATAATATATGATATGTAACATTCGTTTCTGATTAGTTGTGTAATCCATTTTATTTGTTCCAAATTTATATAGTTTAGGTGGTGATGACTGTTTAAAATTCATCTTTAGCCATAAATCTTTTAATAGCATCTTTTCCGATCAGTATTGAAGTTTTGTGGGTATACATAATAGACATTTGTGATCTCTGAGAGCTTTTTTTTTCTTCAGAATCTCTTAAATGTAAATCTTATAGTCTTTTTTTTTGGTCAAAAAATGTAAATCTTAGTCTTTTTTTTGGTCAAAAAATGTAAATCTTATAGTCTTTTACTGTAAAATAGAAGTAAAAAAAACATGTATACTTCAAATTATATATCCATCTCCTACTGCAACCAAACGAGGCTAAGAATGGAGACAAATAACGTTTGCGGTGGGACCACAACGTTGTGAGCGTTGTCCCATAGATCACCCATCATGATGGGGCCACCTGTTTGGCCCATATCTCCGGCCTTATAGAGAAGACTTTGCTTTGAATAAAATTGTATTTTGTATGGCTTAAACAAACCATTTCCCAATAATCCCTTCTTCGTTCTTCTCCTTTCTCAACTCTATAAAAGCATGTCTTGTCTTAACCTAAACCCATGACAATCTCGGTTTTACTTTGTAACAACAAAAGTGGTACTGATAATAAACATCTTAATCTCCTAAATGTGAATATCTAGTTTTTTCTTTCATCATTAAAAAAAGTTTGAGAAGAAAAAAAAAAGATACAAAAAGACATGGAATTGATTATTCCAAGACGAATGTGAAAGCTGGCTGAAAAAAGCAGAAAAATTGAATATATTTTCAGTGTGTTATTTTTGTAACATATTTAATGTAAATTGAAATACATAAATAAATGGATACTAGAATTGGGTAAGTGTCAGTTTGGTAGATGGTGAAATGCGAGAGGCACCCGATTTTTGTAAATCTCAATCCCGAGAAACCAACTCCTCTTCGTTCCCTCGTTGGAAACATATTATCTACAGTTCATCTACTTTCTCTTGTTTTCTTGCGTTCATGGTGTGTGGAAGATTTTACAAATTAATACTCATAAACAAAGAATAATACTGATATGCATAAAAATTATAAAATATGAAAATTTTAGATCTATATATTATATATTACTGTATGTAAGTATGACTTTTGCATGAATATCTCGAATTTGATATACTTATATATTATTAGCGTTGACGATTATATTAAATATTAAAGATAAAGATGTTCTTAGTTTTGTGAAAAAAAAAAGATTTTCTTAGTTTTGTCAAAAAATGATGTTCTTAGTTCTTACAACTTGTAAAGATTTAAAACAGTCTTGATAACAGCCCTAGAAAAACAAACATTGTATTTTCACTTTTTCACTTTGCGTTTTTAAGCCTCTAATTACTATTACTGCTCTGGAATCAATATTTTAGTTTCAAATCTTATTTTCTTAGATTTGAATTCAGTATCATAGTTCATTATATAACTTAGTTTATAAATATATAACTCACTTATTTATCTTTCTTGTTATTGGTGGATGAAACAATTCTTAAAAATAGATATAGATTTTGATAATGTTTTTTTTCTTTTCTGTTGTATTATTGTTTTGTTTTTCAAAGGAGTTGACAAAAAATGAAGGGACTGGAAGTGGGGACCCAAATGAGTGCCACGTGGACACCATGCCCGATAGATATGCATGTGGATCTTTATGAGCAAGTAGTAGATTAGATCCTCTTTTGTACGAACCACTTTACTATCTCTTATTACTTGAGAGTATCTATCTGATCTCGATCTCATCCATCACCGTTACATTAAAGTTACAGTCTGTATATAATTATAGGTATCATCATCGGGGTGTATGTATAGAGAGGAGAGAGGGGCACATGGGGATGGGACTTTGAAAGATGGAGATTTTCATGTGAGCACATGTGCTCTCTTCACTCATTTTCCTTCTCTTTGGGCTTTCTGTGGGTCCCTTGTTTCTATGCACATGTCGTAGATCGGCTCATTCTCCTTCTTATCTACACGCGCGTGATGTCTCTTTTCTTAATATGTCTCGTCCGTACTTCCCTGCGTTGTTACTACAACTTACTAGGATTATAATAATACTTAACCGGCTTGTATTAACAACACATATTCAATACAATACTAAAGTTATTGCTTAGTCATTTAGTCATTACTATATAATACCTCTAGCCTCTCAATAAGAAAAAGAATCAATCTCATTCAATACAATTTAGATGTGAGCATATGATCCACTTAAGTGAGTGACATGTCCACTACAGTGTAACCAGTCGACATGGCGCGTGATAAAACCAAATCTCTTTTGCAAGATCCAAATCGATGTAACCCACCCAAGTAAGAAAAAATAAACCTACAATCCGAAACACGAGGATAATAAAATACTATAAAAACATACATCTGGACCCAGCTCTTTGATGTCAATATGAACCATTTCTCTTTACTAAAATACTATAATTATTTATAAAAAACGAGTTTCAGTTTACATAGCCTTTTTAGACAAACCAATCCGAAATTTGTATCTAACCAAACATTGTACTGAATAAGCAAAAAAATGTAACAAGGGGCGTAAGAAACCAAGCCAAACCACTATAGTTTTGTATAATCAACTATAAACTGGAGTATTATTATATGCGAGCGATAGTTAAGAATAAATTTGTAGATTGCAAATATTTGATGAATTAAATATATATTTTCCATTCTAAACTCAACTTGTTTATTTATTACTCAAAAACCAATAAATTCATGATAAACCAAAGTAGTGTGGAATTGAACCGGCCAAAATTTTTTTCATCCACTAAATCCATAAACACTCATATATATACACATACACACATGCACTTTCCTTCTTCATTATTCTCTCAAACACACATCAATCCCCTCTCTCTCTCTCTCTCTCAAAATGGAGAAAACTCTAGCAACTCCCGACAACGCTAGATCTCTTTCACCGTCATCTTCAGCCACCGTGAAATCACGAGCCGGTGGTTTCGAACGCAGAACCAAACGGAGATTGTCACAGACTAAGGCAAGCGTGTGTGTCTCCGGCCAAGAAGAAGATGATGAAGAAGAGGTAAATGAGAAGATTGAGGCGTTGCAAAGGATTATTCCTGGAGGAACGGCGCTTGGTGTGGACGCGCTCTTCGAAGAGACAGCTGGTTACATAATGTCTCTACAATGTCAGATCAAAACAATTAAAGTCCTCACTTCATTTCTCCAACGCTTAGATAAACAAGATATGAAGTTCGGAGGTTGAAGAGGACTCCAAAGATTGTTCTTCTTTTCTTTTGGTTAAGAAAAAAGTATGTTTTAATTTAATTTTATTTTTAACTCTTTTTTAATATGGCTCTTAGCTTTGATAAAAGGGGAAAGAGATCTCAGCATTTTTCTCTTCGAAATCTTTTTCTTTAGCAAGCATCAAAGTTCTTATTTATCTATTCATGCCTCACGAGAAGTGTTGATTGCGATAGTACTACATAGTAGTATACTTTAACGAAAATTACTATTAATGTAGGGAGAAATAGTTAGATATAACTTAACATTAGTTGGACGAAGTCAAAAAGAAAAACTTGAATTTGGTTGGATGCCATATAGAAATTTAATTGAATCACGAGGTAGCACACTAGCACTTGCATTTGAGATTTGGCATTAATGTTACGTGGCCCATTATTTAAGAATTTGTGTGAGCTCATTTCACATGCTATACAACAAAACAAAGATTTCAATGTCGGTTAATATTTATTTAAGCTGACGATAAACACATTGGATTTGAGATCCATCGTCTAGTTGTCCAAGATTTGAGTTCATGTTTATATTCATTGTACACATACATTACACTATAGTCATGTAAGGCTATAACTTTTTGTAAAGATAATAATGCGTAAAAACAAGTTTTATTCCACACATATAGCCGGAAGCTATTACATTTCCTACCAACTTAATTATCCAAATTACAATACAAAAAGTACTTGGATTTTCGACTTATATATGAGCAGGCCAAAATTAAGTGTTTAGTAATCAATAATTTGAAAAGTGACTGACTACTCATCTAGCTAGCATTAAGTGAAGTTATAAATACTAGTGTAACCATAGTTAAAACTCTTAAAGACACTTGAATCATGGATATTTAAAGTAAGTTGTAATCAACTTGTAATAAATCATAAACGACAAAATAAGTTGTAAATCACTAGTGTTAACTTTTAGTCCTTCGCTAAAAAAACTCATTGATGCAGTATTTGTTTATTAGTAATCACATCCTACATGGCTACAACTTACAAGCCAACAAAGAGTAAGACACCCCCCACCCCACCCCACCACCGATAAAATTTGCCGTAGCTATGTTCTTATTTGGGCTTTATATTTCTGGGCCTAGGCCTATAAAACCCCAAAGGTTTCTATAGTCTCAATTGTTATTTTTCTATCCAGTAATTTGGTACATTTAAAATGTCGCATACACACAGGCTAAAAGGCATAGTCATTTCTCTATTCTATGACTCCTTGGTAGAGATTTTGATCGGCATTCCGAGGGATAGAAACGGAAGAGGAACCATGCTGATTGTCTCATCTGGATAGACCAAGGATCCACCGTACGTAACATGCCACAATGCAAGAGAACAAGTACTGGCTTTGGCTAGTTGGTGACCTGCACAAAGCATTGGTCCTCTTCCAAATGGAAGAATTGTGTATGCTTGTATTCCAAAACTCATTGAATCTTGAAATATTTCAGGATTGTAATGAGTTCCATAAGTTGTCCAAATTATCTGCAAACCATATGAATATGTTATTAGTATTTCTTGAAAGGATCTAGAGAGACGCATGAGATGTCTCACATTCTCGTTATTCAAATGATGCGATTATCTAAAGATGAATATAATTAGTTGCAGAAGAGTAGCAGCCGCAAGAACTGATGATGATGATGATGATGGTTGACATTGACAACAACAATTATACGGCGTTATGATGGTCGTCAATCATCATCAACGGTATTGTTCTATTTATGATTGGTTTAGCGAACCCAATTAAATGACATACTATTATAATATACAACTTTCGCATATAGGTAGGCGCACACATATAGTATTTGTTTGTATGAACATATGCTATGTGTATATTTGGTAGTTGAGACTTTGATTCTTTGAATGGTCGAGGCTTTTAATTTAGTGCATTTGGTATTTTGGTTGGTCGGATCGCTTTGAACGCCTAAAATGAAATTTGTTGTTTCTCTAGTTTTGGAGTAAATCAAATTGAACCGTACTTCCAACCATTGTAGAAATCACCTAACGCTTCCTATCAAATTTAATTCGCCATTTTGTCATTTAGATGGATTACACCGCTTTAACCACATCTACAAACATTTTTTGCGCCAGAAATTTACAATTTATATATACATTACAAGTGTGTAAATGCCTAATATGGTAAGAGAAGAAGATAGGTACATTAACATATATTAAATGTGCCATGTGTGTAAAAGGCTAAAAGCCTAATAGTGATAGGTACTTGAATTGATATACTAAGTAAGTAACATACTTTCAAATGTTACATACTCGACTCTTGTTATATTCTCAAAACCTGTAGAATAAATTGGTATTGGAAAATGGAAATGATGGCTTAGTTTCTTTTCAAAGTTGCAAATAAAATGTCATATCCCGTAACAACTAACAAGGGATATTTGAATATTTACATGGGTGAAGGACACTAATCATGAATTTGTACTAACAAAAGTTGATCGTAATCCATGTGGCTCTAATCAAAATATGTCGGATCCGACATAGGCTTGGAGTCATTAATTAGGACATTTTCTTGGGGAATTTGCTCGTAAATTCAATGCAGTCCTGAAAAGAAGAGCATTTAACCAATTAAGTTTTGAAATAAATAAAGGGAAGACGATCTATTTCCCCACGAGTAGTATCATATAGCACCAAATGTCTCCGGAACTATTACCTCGTTCTATTTCTCCCTGATTAAATAGTTCGAATCCGATTTCCACACAAATCTTGGTTTTGTCACGATTTTGTTAACCAAAAGTCAAACCACGGTTTTGGACACCAAACCAAACAATACTAAACCAGAACCTTAATTCGGACCAGAACTAAAGTCGATCCAACCCGACCGAACACAACTCTAAATACCCGATTGAACAAAAAAATCCCCATTTCGAATTGAAATTAAAACCCTAAAACCTTCCTCTGTTTGAATCTTTGAGAGAACAATGTCAGGGGATTCGAGTATACTGGGCTCGATTGGAGTGAGTTCTTCTCGGGGTGGAGTGATCAACGGAATCCCGAAGAGATGCTGGTGTGGTGAGGAAATTCTTCCTCTGATGTCGAAATCTGACAACAATCCTTACCGAAGGTATTTCCGTTGTGCTTATGCTGTAAGAAAGAAGGTGAGTTCTCTCTCATTAGCTGTGTTGTGTTATTGTACATTGGCTCTGTTATCGGTTTTAATAAGCTCTGTTGTTATTTATTTTTAGCTTGAGAATGATAATCATGTCTTCAAATGGATTGATGAGGCATTGATAAATGAGGTTGAAAAACTTGAATTCAAAAACGCAAGACTTGAAGACGAGTTGAAAGAAGTGAGAAGAAATGAGATATTGTTGGGTGAGAGAGTTCAAATGAAAGTGGAGAAAGAGCTGTTTGATAAGGTGGATGATAAGGTGGATGAAGTGTTGGCTGAAGCTAAAGCTAGCATGAAGAAAATGATGCTATCAGCTGTCATTGGATGTGTGGTGTTGGTTGGTATCATGGAGGTTTTTCACAAAGCCTGGTGAATGTGATAAGAAGAAAATGGTTATGTTTAGTTATGCTTGTTGTGTTTCTAGTAATGTTGTTATGTAAGACAATGGAAATCTATGTTGCTTGTTGTGTTTTAGTAATCTTGTTATGTAAGAGAATGGAAGACCATGCTTTTCAATGTTAAATGACTTGATTTTCAATGTTAAATAACTTGTTTTGAGACACTTTGTTGAAAACAAGAGCCATTAGACATAAAAGGATAAATATCATTAGTTTTGAACAAAAAAGTGTTAAAATACACACCAAAAGCCGACAACAGTCTAGAAAAAGGATTAGAACCACATTCGAGATAACTCTAACATAAAATAGAACTAAAAGACAAAAGCTAAAGACCATCAGCACATGTCTTCATAGCCGTGCATAACATAGCAACCAGAAGCTGAAGAAGCGGTGAAGCCACTTGAGAAGCGATCGAGATGCGGCTGGAGAAGCAACTTGAGAAGGAACTCGAGGAGGACCTTGAGAAGCCTGAAAAAACAGAAGTCACATTAGTCGATTTACAAAGGTGATTTTGAGGATCAAAACAGAACAAACCTGTTGCTTTGTGTGAAACCTTGAGTTGTGATTCGGTTGTCCACAAATCCCACAATGCATAGACGTTTCTTGTTCTTTGGGGCTTTCTTTGTTGGTGATTCATTGACTCCTTTCTTCCTTTTCTTATCTGCTTTGGTAATCTTCTTTCGACCAGGTTGAGGCGGTTCAGGAGGAATATGGACATCAGGAGCAGACGTTTTAGGCCAGAAATCAGCACCTCGCGGGGACAATACCATCTCTCAGTAGTTTCTTAGCCATGTTGCTGTGTGAAACCAGTCACACACATAATCTTCAGGGACCAACTTCTTATGCAGTATCACTCCATAAGCATGCTCACAAGGGATGCCACAGATTTGAACTTCATGCATGTGCAAGTCCTCCTCTCCAAGCTAACACGGTAATTGCATGAACTCAACTTTACTTCATACATCCCATTTGTACTTCTAGTAACCTTGCAGAGATGCTGCTTATGCTCAGCCTTAAGAAAGTCTGCAACATATGGTGTACATTTACCTGAAATACAAACCAAAAATGATCAAGAAACATGCATTAAAACCGAGTACAAATAGAAAAATATACCTTTGTGGGCATTGGCGATGACTGATCTCTTTGCAATCGAGCCATTGCCAATCTACGAATACCCTCTAGCATTGGCACAAAGCAAACTCCCTAGCCTTAGAGATTGTGTTGTTGAAAGACTCTGTAGAATTATTTTCTACATCTTCACAGTTACCCAGCTTGTAGAAGGCTCTACACCATGTCCTAGGCTTACTCTTCGAACATCATCATACACATCAGCATCATAGCAGAAGATCCTATCTAAGCGTTGTTGGAACTCAGCCTCGTTGTAGCTCCATGCTAAATTCCATATTAATGACTTCATCTCCTTTTACTAGCATGATTCTTCTTGATTACCATAGATATGGCGTACACACATTTCGTGTTCAATGTGGTAACTTCGTCTGAACAGCTGCAATCAATCCCTAAAAAAATAGAAAAACAGAAACATCAAAACTCATTCTTAACATACAACCTCAAGAAGATAAAGAAAACCACATACCTTTTGACGATCGACACCAGTATGTAACCAAGACCTGATTCAATCCCAAGGCTTCTTTGATCTTTCTCACAAACCATAACCAGTTTTCTGTGTTTTCCACTTGAACAGCCCCATGCTATTGGATATATAGCATTATCTGCGTCTCTTCCTAATGCAACAAGAAGCTGTCCCTTGACTTTGTGCTTTAAGAAGCATCCATCGACTCTATTAGTTGCCTACATGACTGTTTCCATGTCTTCTGATGTTATCAAAGCAAATAAATATCCTGTTGAAATCTTCTTTCGCTTTCTCACCAGTCGTGTTAGTCACAGTCTCAATCTCCACAGTCGAATCCGGGTTTGATTCGAGCAACTCAGCAGCATAATCTCTTAGCCGGGCAAACATATGATCATTCTCGAACTCAATCCATCTTACTGCCTTGTTTCTTGCAGCCTGGCATTGAGGCCTAGATACCGTAAACCCCCATTTTTCATGAACCAATTCTTCAATCTTCATGGGCATGTAGTACTCTGGTTCCTCTCTAATCTTATCAACAAAAAGTCTTGCAATTTGAGGAACTTTTAACATCTCACATTCACCATTTGGAATACATGAATGCTCCTCTTTGAAGACTCTAATTTTCCAGACATTATCCTTAGGAAGAGTGGACGCATACACTTTCCATTCACATCCTTCACCACCAACACATATGAACCCAATCTTATCCTTATCATACCTGTACTGCTTGATATTCCGGCCTGTTCTCAGAGCATAATCGAGCACAGAGTCCTTAAAAGCCACACCATTCAAGAAACGTTGCTCCTTGTAAAGACTTCCAGCACCGCGTTTCACAGGGAGCACCTTCTTCACCTTCATACGAGGTTCACCTTGCTCATCCTCACTATCTTCATCCTCACTCGAGGGACACTCGTCGTGGCGTACAGGAGGCTCGTCGATGAATTCTTCCAGTACCTGCTCGATCTCGTTTTCTTCTCTCTCAGCTGTTTCTTCATCAAAGTCCTCACCGTTCACTTCATTAGCCATGGAAAATCTTCGTTTCTTCTCTCTGATTATTTTGATTAGGGTTAGGGTTTGATAATGAAAGAGATTTGGGGGTTTTTATCGGATTTGGACTTTCAACCCAAGGATTTTGGTCGGGTTTATTTAAGTAATCGGGTCTTAGTCGGTTCTAATTTTGGTTTATTAACGTAATTCGACTAGTAATTGGTTTAATTTGGTTTATTATGGTTAACTAATTCCCCTACTAACAGTAAACCAGTCTCTAACCAGCCATATGGAGAATTGAGATTCGAACTTTGTAGTCGGGGATATATAGATTTGCTTGGTGTGGAAATCGGATTCGAACTATTTAATCAGGGAGAAATAGAACGAGGTAATAGTTCCGGAGACATTTGGTGCTATATGATACTACTCGTGGGGAAATAGATCGTCTTCCCATAAATAAATGGTTATAGTTTACTGAACTTTAATATGCATTATACTAGTGCATTTGTAAGAAGAAATCATTTAAACGTCAAATGGCATTAGCGGGAAAACAGTTTGTATTTTACTAAACTGTGTTAGAAAAAGGACCAGTTTTAACAAATAATTCACATTACAATAGTATAAGAAAATGCAGAAGCCAGAGGAGCAAATCCAAAGAAATACAGTAAGAGAAGTGAATTATTTTGTGATGCATTTAACTGGTTATAATACTCAACAGACCCACCTAAACCTACCATACTATTACTACTTTTATTTATCTTCTTGCTTTTTATTTTTTTTATTTTTGGTAAAATTCTTGCTTTTTATTTTATTCATATGTTTTCTAATCTCTAATCAAAAGATTCATCTCCTCTTATTTCTTCTTCTTTGTGGGTCCTCTTCTCCATCTGCATATCCACATGCTAGCCTAGCTGTATCTACTGTTTATCACTCTTATTGTTACTCAAACTTAAATGCCACTTGAATGCAAACTATTTAGGTGAAAACCAGTAAGTACGCTAATTAAAACTTGTAAACCCACTATCTATATAAACCAGTGATTACTATCTAATCTTGGGCTTTGCTGTCCAACATACGAAATCAAGAAAGTGTCCTTGTTTAGGCGTAATAAATGTGTCTGACTTCTCTTTTAACGTCAAGTGACTACTAAGTTAAGTATCTATTTCCTTAGCTAATCTTAGAGAAGCATAAAACAAAAGGGTATGCGTTCAGTCTACCTAGATTCTTGATTTAAGGCTTGCCCTACATTTTCAGCACTCACAAGAGTGGTAACTTACTTGGATTAACCAGCTCACATGATAACAGAGTTAGCTTGCATTTTAGATACAAAGATGTCCAGCAATAAACATTTTTTTTGGGGCAAAGTCCAGCAATAAACATAAGCAACGTACTGATCGAGTGAATGAAATAACCCGTAAATAGAAATATGGATAGCGAGATAAATCATTCATATGGGAGACAGCTTCTCATACGCGTCCATGCCTTTGGATGAAATATTAAATTAAATCTTTTATCATAATTTTTTGTTTTTTTTTTTGTTTTTGCAGAATTTCCAGTGTTATTGCAATCACCATGGTATTAAATGGGATGGTGTAAATGCACCAGTAACATATCAACTAACCACACACTCCTCCACCTGTTTGTATTTACTTCTAAACTTTCAAAAAACCCTTTGCTTCCCTCTATTTATAAACCCTAGTTTCCAGTATCATTCTACCACCTAAGACTTCTACTTTCTCTGTGTTATTTCAGTGAGTTTTTGAAATGAGAGGGATGAAGTATCTTACCATTTGGGCTCTCTTTGCTGCTTTACTCTCCCAGCAGCTATTTGCTTCCGTTACTTCCGTAAGGTTTGAGGATGAGAAAACATACTACTCTCCTCCCTCTGGTAAGCAAAAAAGCACATACATAGTCCCATTTTTTTTATGTAACAAGAATCTTGATTTTAGCATCTTTTATTTGACTCTTTGTTTTTGTTTGACATGACAAGCAGGAGGACACGGCGGTTACACTCCCACTCCTAACTGTGGAAGTCCACCTTACGACCCAACTCCTTCAACTCCATCTCACACTCCAACTCCTTCAACTCCATCTCACACTCCAACTCCTTCGACTCCATCTCACACCCCAACTCACCACACGCCTCCTTGTAACTGTGGGACTCCACCACACGACCCTTCCACACCTTCACACCCTTCCACACCATCACATCCTTCGACGCCTTCACACCCTTCAACGCCTCCTTCTGGTGGATATTACTCATCTCCTCCACCAAGTACTCCAGTCGTTGTGACTCCACCAACACCCATTGTTGTAGGAAGCCCACCAACTCCTATTATTGACCCTGGCACTCCTGGGACTCCTTTCGTTCCTGCTCCCTTTCCACCAATCACTGGAACATGCGAGTAAGCAACAAATATTCCTCTCTCTAACACATTACACTAGTGGTTTCACACTTCATGAGTTTTATTATCTTTGAGTAGTTACTGGAGAAACCACCCTACACTCATATGGGGTCTTCTTGGCTGGTGGGGAACTGTTGGAGGAGCGTTTGGTACAGTCAGTACTTCCAGTATCATTCCAGGGTTTGATCCTCACATGAACCTTCTCCAAGCACTTTCCAATACCCGCACCGATGCCATGGGAGCTCTCTACCGTGAAGGCACAGCGTCTTGGTTAAACTCCATGGTCAACAACAAGTTCCCTCTCACGACCCCTCAAGTCAGAGACCACTTTGTGGCAGGACTTTCCTCAACCAAGGCAGCAACAAAGCAGGCACATACCTTCAAGCTTGCTAATGAAGGTCGTCTAAAGCCTAGAAACTAGAAACAAGAGAGTTTCTCATTTATCTCAGTCGTTTGTTGGTTTGCATTAAAACAATCTTGATTAATTATCCTATGCAGTGTGTGTGCTCAGTAGAGTTTTTAAGTGTCCTATAGCTTCTAGTAATATTTATGATGGATACTCCTTTCATATTTGATGTTGTTTTGAAAATTTCTTGATCTTAAATAATAGTAGTACTATTTATTAATTCTCCTGTTTCTAAACCACAGTTGAAGAGATAACAAAAAAATGCAAATAAAACTAAACAAGAACCTAGAAACAGGCCATTAACATTAATATCAAAAGAGACTTGACGGAAAGAGATTCAACATACTTCATACTTATCATACATAGACCAAGGTAAAATGTCTCAGATTGGCATGCGTACAGAGCAACACAATGTCACAAGACTCATAACTGCTCCATCAATTTTTTTTCATGAGCATTTTTTATAATCAGGCCTAAGTAATGTGTCTCACAACTTGATGAATTTCCAGAAAAAGACAAGTCCATGAGAGAGAGATAAAGACCAAACATTGAGATATACTAGCATTAAAGAAGGGGCAGTACAGTACATGAGAGGAGTGGTGTGTTGTGGTGTTAATGTAATAAAACTCGTGGAGTAAATATTGCAAGATGGTCTCCATGCATTCAAATTTCAAACCCCAATTTCTACCAACCACTGAATAAATATCTCTTTAATGACTCTCTACTAATGTGAGAGATTTCATTATCGATATTTGAGTTAGTGTTCATGGTTATGAAGAGACAACATGTTTAAGAATGCCTTTTTCCCAAGTTTATCTTTATTCGAGGCTCTTTTTCCTTGCTCTATAATCTTATGACTGATGCCAACTTATTGATAAGCTCAATATAACCCATATGAAAACTGAGAATAATTGTCCCTGCATTTCTAAGCATATACTAGTAACCTGGAAAACTGAATTAAGAATTGAAAAAAAGAAAAGTTTCATATCACAAAGAGTGATCTTTCACTATAGACTATTGCTCACAGGTTCATCCACAAGTTCACCGTTATTATATCAGAATATCAGACTTGATGCAGTAGCTTATTTCACCAGAAGCAGTGACATTACTAATTCAAAACTTATGTGGAATATTATATAAAGATTGTGATCATTACCTGATAGCTACTCTGCTCATATGCTATTACAACTCAAAAGTAGATTTGTTATAGTTTCTTGCTCTGTATTTACGTATCTTCAAGAATTTTACCCTTTGGTGGTAAATGGGATGCTATGAACGATATATTCTTAGGCTTGATTTGATCAGCAGCATGTGGAATTGCTGAAAGAGTGCTCACTAAGTCATTTCGTATCATCTTGATAGAAAAGTACTATACTTTAAACCTAGTTAACCACATCCTGCTGCATTGAGAGAGACAACATTATTATGGGAAACAATCTCAGCTGATTAAGACAGACGCCAAGACATTGGGTTTTAGCTTATTTGACTTCTGATAAGACATGTAGCTCCTTTGATCGCTCTGTTTCAGTAAGATTTGGGTCTTGGTTTACTATATAAATCATGGTGAGTTTTATGCAACTGAGTAATAAGTCTTGCAGAGACTATATCATCTGTTTCTCATGTCAAGCTTCTTACCTTCATCGCTAAACTTTAGCTTTCAGGTACACTAATCTGCAGAAACATGTATAAAACTTGCTCATCAAGAGATTACATATTTGGAGAACAAGGAAATCAAGTAGTATATATATACATGCAATACCTTGGATCGGAGATACATGTTATCGTTTTGAAGCTCAACTTTCTACATGAAAACATGAAAAAGCGATGATTTGGCTGAGAAGCTGTTTACAAAGTAGGATCTCGTAGTAACGGGCAAGAATCACATATAGTCGTCAGATGATGATAAACCGAAGCATAAGAGATTTAATGAAACCATTAACCTTCTTGGAGCGGACACGGTTGATGCCTTTCTCAAGCCTACCTTCGAGGTTCTTGAGTTCCTTGAGGATCAAGGAACCAAGAGATTCACCAAGAATGTGTCTATTCAGATTCTGAATGTCCCGTATCTTTCTCCTAAGCTTAGACGACTCTTTCTGATAGTACTGTTCGATGACGATCCATAGTTGAACAAGGGATCAAGAAAAGTCAGAACATCGTAAAGAAGATGTAACTAGGTGTTATAATTAAGCAATGCAGCTTACCTGAGTATTAGCTTCTGTGACGGACGGAGGATTAACGGCGTCGGAGCGAGCTTTCTTGTACCTTTCGATCGTTCCTCTCACACTATTCGTCGTGCCATTTCACCAACATCCACAGAGTAAAATATTTAGATTTTAATTATCAGCCTAATCATAATTCTACAACCGGTGAATATAAAATTTATATGATATTAAGATAATAAATTTAGCATTACAACATGTGTTGACAAAAAAAAAAGAAGAGCATTACAATATGTGTATAGTATGATGCAATTGTAGATTTTACCAAGAAAGTGAAGTTCATAAGTCCTTATATAATCTGAGGAAAAGCTAGATATCTTCGTATTTTTACGTTTTCATTTTCACCATTTAGTGATGATGGAAAATTTAGGTTGAGAAAGCTTATGAGCTCTCTGTCTTGTGTGAAGCTGAGGTAGCTCTTGATGTCTTCTACACTCAAGGTCGTCTCTACGAATACGCTAACAACAGGCAAGATACATCTACTAACTTCTTCAGATCTTGATTTTTTTTTCTCGAATGTTTTTTTTGTGGATTTTCATCAAAAAAGCATAATCAAACACTACTCATAAGAGATCATAGAGAGAGATCAAATCATATTGCACTCAAACTAGTATAGCAACTATCCAAGTTCTAAAAATTTTAATGGATAAATCGAACCTTTGATTACAAAAATGGATTTTTAAGAATTAAATGAAAAAAAAACTAATTAATTGGTCACTCCAAGATTCAGGGTTGAATGAGGAAAAGAGGAAGAACCTTTCATTACAAAACTTGGATTTTTAGGTTAATTTAGTGTGCGTCGTACCAATAGTTATACATGTGATCATAAAGAAAAGAGAAGGAGAAAGTGAGAAGGTAAGATGAAATCTAAGAGAATTAATTATTGGCTAAAGAAAATCATATAACTCTATGTCCATGCATGTGAAGAAAGAGAGATTATATAAGACTCCAGACCAGACAAGAGACTTACCCAAATTTCACAAAGTCGTAGACCAAATGATGATTATCAAATTGTGTAATACGTCCAATATCAGTAATTAATGCTTAAGTTCTTGATTAATAATTCATGCCCACCAAGAAAAGAATCTCGTTTAGAAAAATATTGGATAGTATATACTAAACCCGAGACTTTAGATTTCCCTGTTACCCAAAATTACTCTGATATATATATATATATACTCTTGGAGCATAGAAGAAGTAGGTTCATGAAACCTATCAATGGACTAGAGATTCTTTACCTGACTTCTTACATTTACGCACACAAAGATTCTTGCTTGTACAAATTGAACTTTTGTGTGTATATTAGTATATATCCAACGTCATAGTGCTTAAGAAGTTTGTTCAGAGAGATAAACAAGAAGATAAGATCTTCAAATAAGAGACTTCGTAAAAAGCTCAAAAATGGGTGTTATTATTGTGATTGCAAAACGTTTTGATGCTCTAATTGGGTAGGCTTTTATTCAAACCTTTCTCTCATAAGATATCAAAAACGAGATTGAATTTACAAGTGTGTTTCTAAATTCTTCATGTTCTTGGTGCATGCAGGCCTGGCGTAATGCTTCTCTATCCTTTGTAAGCAAAATAAAAAATTTAAACGTTTAATTATGGTTTATATATCTATATAATTACTTAACTTAATGAATGTGTAGGTATGCATCATTACGAGCAATAGAGAGTCCAACGATGTTAGATGACCAACAATGGCTTACATATTGGATCATTTACTCCTTAATTACAATATTCGAGCTATCGGTTTGGAGAATCCTTGCCTGGTAATAATAATGATACACGAATTCATACAAATATAAAAATTAAAGACTAAAAATAAAGATTATTAATCTTTTTTTTTTTGACATTTTGCAGGCTACCATTTTGGCCATACTTAAAGCTTTTGTTCTGTATGTGGTTGGTGTTACCAATGTTCAGTGGTGCAGCTTACATCTACTCCAATTTTGTGAGAAAATACGTTAAGATTGGGATGAATGATGGAGGAGGAACGAATTATACAGATGAACAGAGAAGAGTTCTACAGATGATGAGTCTTGATGCTAGAAAATCCGTTCAAGATTATGTTGACCGGTTTGGATGGGATTCTGTTGAGAAAGCAATCAAAGCGGTAAATTCCATTCTGGTTCTCTTTTGTTTGTTTTGTTTATATATAATAATCCACCAATAAATATTTTGGATTTTAACTTTATTACTTTTATGTTTAATTTTAGGCTGAAAGAGAAACAAAGAAGCATTGAGATGGAAGATTGTGAATCAAGAAACATTGCTCTTTGCTTTCTTGATTACCAAAGTGTTTGTATAGTTGCGTATGTATACATTGTGTAGAGCAATACTTCAATGGAAGAAGAGAAAATTGTGTTCTTTCATTATAGGAGCAAAGATACTATTAGATAGTTTAGTTATTTTACACAATTTCGAATTAATTTTGAGAAAAAAAAAGAAATAAAAGACCGAACCAGTGTTTTGAAAACCGGATCGGACCGGCCGGTCGAACCGGTCCGACCGTGACTCGCTGAAGAAGCCGAATCCAGTTCGGGTGGATTTGAGAAAAACCGGTAAAACCGGTAGAAAACCGGTAAAACCAATGACCCGGGTTAATTTTAGAATCTGGTTCTTAAAAATTAACATATAATTAAGTGTTTTCAATTATTATTAGCTAAAACTTAATATTTTATAATTAGTTCTCAACTATCACTATTTAATTAATTTTTATTTTTTTAAGAAACAATGTGAAAAATATATTTTTGACATTCATATACTATCTTTATTTTACAATATTCATATAATTTGAGATGTTAGTTGTAAAAAAAAATGATAATTTTAACTGTAAATCATATGATTTTATCATTTCAGTTTTCCTAGTATTCACTATTCAGTTTTTTTGCTATATATATAGTTAGATTTATGTTTATTGTCTATATTTAGTTAATTATAAAAAAATAGAGAATGTATTATATGTAGAAGTAAAGTTCATATAATATAAATAGATAATTATATATATAATTTTTCATAAATAGAAAATCCGGTTCGACCGGTTGAACCGGTCCAACCAATCAACCGGTAGCTACACCGAGTCGGTATCCGGTCTGGTTTTCAAAACATTGGACCGAACTAAGTGATGCTAGAAATTTTATAGGAATTTTAACCGATTAAAAAAAAAAACAGTTTGTCAAATTAATTTTCTGGAAAACTAAAACCAATCGAAACCCAATCCAATAACCCAAATGTCTAAGCCCAAAAGGCAAAACGACGACGTATAAATGTCCATATATTTAAATGGTTATGGGGTCATACGTCATCTCTTGGTCTTAATATATTTACTGGTAAATTAGTTAAGTGGGAAAAAGTTAATAATTAATTTTCCAAAAACCTCTCTCTCTCGTCTCATAGTAGATTCAAAGCTCCATAAACTCTTTTGACCACCAATCTCTAGGGTTCCTCCCTTAAACCTGTCTCACCACTCGTCAAAACCTCTTCCGCTGTCGCCAAAGTTTGAGCCTTTTCTCAGGTTTATATACAAATCTCTACCTTATTGTTAATTGGGCTTCTGCGATTTTCCGACAGAACACTTTGGCTTGTTTTGTCTTGTTTTTTGCTTTTGTATCTTATCTGAGTTGTAATATAGATCTTCCATTGAGTTTGTCTTGTAAGTGAAACCTTTTCGTGTTGGGATGTTGAAAGCTCGCAACTTTATTACTATGCTCTGTCTTTTTTCTTCTCTGTTCGATTGATGTGTTACAAATGGTTTTTGTGTCGAATGAGTTCTCTTCCTGCTAACAAATCTCGTTACATTTGTCTAAAACTCTATAAAGATTTGAACTTTATTTAGTTCGAGTATGATTGCAATCTCCAAAGCTCTTTAAAGTAGCTCCCTTGTTAAGTAGTAGAACTTTAATTGAATCTTAGTAGCTGCTTGTGCATGACGAGATAGAATCTTAATTAACCTTCATCTTGCTTAACAGGGTAACTAAGACACCAAGGTCGATTAAGAGATAAGGTCATTCTGATTAACATGGAGAGTAAGAATGAGAACTCTGATGCTTCCCGGGCCGAGGAGATGAAGAATCAGGCCAACGAAGCTTTCAAAGGTTTTACTACTTTTGGTTTAAACATCTTTTTGAATCAGTGTTGTTACTTGTTACTCCTTTTTTTTTTTAATTAGAGCTTCTCGCTAAGTATTGCTAGTTGCTTACAGGTCACAAGTTCTCGCATGCTATTGATCTGTATACAAAAGCTATAGAACTCAATGGCAATAACGCTGTGTACTGGGCGAACCGTGCGTTTGCTCACACAAAGCTGGAGGAATATGGCAGTGCGATACAGGATGCATCAAAGGCTATTGAAATTGATCCAAAATACTCCAAGGTATCATCATCTTATGACGATACGCTCTGCTTAACTTTTCTTCACACTTGGATTCAGCCTTCTTTGCTGATTATATAACTGAATCACAGGGCTATTACAGACGTGGTGCTGCTTATCTTGCTATGGGAAAATTTAAGGATGCCTTGAAGGACTTCCAACAGGTTATTGTTTTTAGTATGAGCACTGTTTTATTTAAGCTTCTTGTTTTAGTTTTGGTGTGATCAAGTGATAAGATCCTGGTAGCTTGATAGTAATCTGTGCAAATCTAGTTTAGTGGTGGACTAAGAGAACGCTGACATGGATCTGCTAATTTATGTTTTAGGTGAAAAGGATTTGTCCTAATGACCCTGATGCGGCAAGAAAGCTAAGAGAATGTGAGAAAGCAGTGATGAAACTGAAGTTTGAAGAAGCAATCTCTGTACCTGTTTCTGAAAGGCGCTCCGTTGCTGAGTCCGTTGACTTCCACACAATAGGTATTGTACATCTTATTTTGTTTGTTGACTTATAGCTTGCAGTTTGTTCTGTCCCATTTGGTTCGTTCTTCTCTCCTGCTGTGTAATGTCTTTGATTCAGTAGTTGAGTGTAGCTTTAGACTAGTAATCAATCTTCTCCCTATTGTCAACATAATAGGGAACAAACCCAGATCATCATCATTCTTGCCCACCAAAACGGCTTTAGCAGCAGTTGTTGCAGCAGTGATGGTGGTGGCTTTCCGAGGATTTGCCACAACTGAGATACTCATGGTGTTGGTTTCGGTGGTATTAGGAACATATTGGTGGGGTAGCTTCAGTGGTAGTGGTAGTAGTGTCTTTTCTCTGGTTTAAAATCCTCATCCTAGGATCAATGTGAATCGTTTTCAATCATATCAAAGCCCTGGATGTGTTTCCTTTCTTGGGTTCTCTGTTGAGAATTGAATAGTTGAATGATGTTTTGATCAAAACCATCTCAACAAGAGTGAATCATTTCATAGCTTTAAGTTGGATTGCCTCTTTTATTCGTTTATCAATCTATTGATGTTTTTCTTTTCAATATCATTGTAGAGGTTGAGCCACAATACTCTGGTGCTAGAATTGAAGGAGAGGAAGTTACCTTGGATTTTGTGAAGCAGATGATGGAGGACTTCAAGAACCAGAAAACATTGCATAAACGGTAAGTATTGTTCGGCGTAGAGTTTATTTAAAACATGGTTTAACACATTGTTCATCTGTTTATAATTTGCATGCATAATCTTTATAGGTATGCGTACCAGATTGTCTTAAAGACAAGGCAAATCTTGCAAGCACTGCCTTCTCTGGTTGATATCAGTGTACCTAATGGCAAGCATTTCACAGTCTGTGGTGATGTTCATGGCCAGGTAGGTTTTAGTTTCTCCCATCCTTCTCACATAATTTATTTCTCTCATATGAATCTGAGAGCTTTGACAATCTTGAGTTCTCTTGATAATACATATTTGAAATTGCAATAAACGCTGCACATAGTAACTGATTTCATTGTGGTTCTGTCATGTTTCATGGTCTGTGTCGAGTGCTGTATTGGTTGTGCCTTTGACACTTTATTTTGTTTTTGCAGTTTTATGATCTCCTAAATATATTTGAGCTTAATGGCCTCCCTTCTGAGGAGAATCCATACCTGTTCAATGGTGACTTTGTCGATAGAGGATCTTTCTCAGTTGAAATCATCCTCACGCTGTTTGCTTTCAAATGCATGGCTCCCTCTTGTAAGTTCTTCTAACTGCTCTCAATACTTATTATCCTACTTCTTCGATGTTCGAGTTTATAATTTCTTTTGCTTAATTTGCAGCGATATATCTTGCGAGAGGGAATCATGAGAGCAAGAGCATGAACAAGATATATGGTTTTGAGGGTGAGGTTCGGTCCAAGTTGAGTGAGAAATTCGTGGATCTCTTTGCTGAAGTGTTCTGTTATCTACCGTTGGCTCATGTTATCAATGAGAAGATTTTTGTTGTCCATGGAGGCCTCTTCAGTGTTGATGGCGTGAAGCTCTCAGACATTAGAGCCATTGACAGATTCTGTGAGCCACCTGAGGAAGGTATGTGTCATCATACAAATAAAATCTTTGGTAAGGTAGCTTTATGTGGAAACATCTTGTTGAATGTGTTTTCAGGACTGATGTGTGAGCTGTTGTGGAGTGATCCTCAACCACTCCCTGGAAGAGGCCCAAGCAAGCGAGGAGTTGGTTTGTCATTTGGTGGAGATGTAACGAAGAGGTTTTTGGAAGACAACAATCTAGGTTAGTGTGTTCTCCTGTTATGTATGGTGGAGTTTGCTAATTGATTCTTGTATTAACTAATGTTTCTTTTTATGTGGAAGATTTGGTGGTGCGATCACATGAAGTAAAGGATGAAGGATACGAGGTTGATCATGATGGTAAGCTCATCACTGTCTTCTCTGCGCCAAACTACTGTGACCAGGTAACTCACAAGCTCTCCTTTTCAGTTTTGAAACAACATCAGATTCTTACTTAAACTTGAACTGATATTGTGTGTTGCTGCAGATGGGTAACAAGGGAGCCTACATTCGCTTTGAAGCTCCAGATATGAAGCCAAACATTGTTACATTCTCAGCAGTGGTGAGTCTAGTATTTTAAGCTTTTGAATCATTGTTCTTGTTTTAGACTCATTAGAAAAGTGTTCTGATATTTTTGTGATTTCTCACAGCCACACCCGGATGTGAAGCCAATGGCATATGCAAACAATTTCATGAGGATGTTTAACTAACTAAACAGAAAGCTTCTTCAACGGATATGCTTATAGCGTAAAGACTCGAAGACAAAAGTGTTTCAGAAACATAATTATATAAGTTTTTTTCGCTTTTCTATCATTTTCTGCAGTTTTTTTTTTTTTCATGTTGTTCCAGAACAGGGGAGCCATGATAATTATAACGTACAGTATCCGGAATTAATCGGTTTTCTTCTTTTTTGATAAAGATGTTTCCCTCTTCCTTTTAAAGCTGATCAAGTAACTTTTGTCCCTTTTGTCGTGTGTTGTAGAATGGGGTTAATGGATCATTCTGGTTGAAGTATGATTTGATTCACATATTTAGAGAAAGACATCAAATAAAGACAGATGTCAAAACAGTGTTACAGTTCTCGTGTAGATCCAGTTTTGTAAAAACGTTGAGCTGTTTAATACACAGTCTAAAGAGAAAGCATTGAGCACTATTGTTTTGCCCTTCCCCCCAACATGAGCTGTTGGAGATAAACTATGTCTATGTGAGAAGATACACGCAGATTCTCATAAGATTCCTCCATGAATTTTGCAGGGAATTTCACAAAACCTGAGATTTGTTTATCAATCAAACTGCTACTGAAAGATAGAGTTACAAACCCTCTTTTGTAGATTGATAAACATATAGCATTTGATGATATGAGGAATCAGCATCCAATGTACATACTGTAACTATGGTTTATATAATATTCAAGAAAATGTAAAGAAAGTAAAAGGAGATAGAGTGGAAAGAGGTGTCAAATCGAAAAGCACTGATGAGATGATGACTGAGAGATCCAAGAATGTATTGTTTAGATCAAATAAAAACAATAACAAAAATAATTAGATTTTTAATTTTAGTTTCTTGGAGCATAACAAGTTTGATAACCTTAAGGGAAGAATAAAATGTGAAAGAGTTGTTTAGATTAACATGATGATGTTGGTAATGGTAGGTGTTTTTGATTACATCAAAATATTGGGGGTGTGTGTGTGTGTGAGTGTGTACTTATTATAGTATACACAAACATATTAAACACATGTTTCTCAAATATATTTTGAGTATGAGGATGTTTGCATCGTTTTTCAATGAATCAAAACTACGCGCATGGTTTACTTTGGATTCATAACAGTCAAACAATATTGTATGATGTATTTGCCAGAGATTAATATGCAAATATGGGGCATGCTATCATAGTTTTTAACGTGAGGACAGCCTCAATGATCGTTTCCTATAGGATGTGATATGACTAATGATAGATTAAATATATTTAAACATGATAATTAACATTTTCTCAAAAAAAAACATGATAATTTACGAAAGCACCAAATATAGGATAAAATTAGAAAATAAATAATTTTGTCAGTCATCTGCCTAAATCTAAGTGCTCCTTCGCATGCTTTCTTCCTGCAAAAATGGCCTTTCCTTTGCCGCTCTCACACATTTCCGTCTTATGTTGTTTTTTGAGTGAAATTCCATCAACGTGAAATGAAAGAACCTTATATACTATGTATTTAGTTATATATATATTTCACGTACTTTTTTGGCTTTTTATTTGAGCAATCACCATAGTGTTGAAAAATTGACTATACGTTTGCTTGATGTAAACTGTGTTACAGAACATATATATGAACTCATTTCCTATACGTGTAAAAAGGTAAATTCTGCATGAAAGATATATCATAGTAACCACCTACACCGTTATAACTTATATTTTAATTTGAATAAAATATCATAAGTAAAGAGTTTTGATATTTATCGTGTTGTTTTGTATAGTATTACTGTATTAGCAAGACAATAAGAGCTATCATGCATTGGTTAGTTGAAAACAGAAGGACTGAAAGAAATATTTTTATATCACTCTCATACTCAGAGCCTCACGTGGGGGAAATCCAAATCTAGGTAAGAGTGGAAGAACTATACGACATGTCGCTTTTAACATCTCATTCATTAATTAGACCTATCACTTTCATAATTCTCATATCTTCCTATCCTCCGATGCATGCAAATCAATAAAGAAACAATCAAATTGTTCGTGATTTGGCGATAATGCAATAGCGTTGCTTTTTTTAATGCTTTGGATTCAAACTTTTTGATATGGAATATTATTTTTTGGCGATAATGCAATAATGTTGGTTAAGAGTACCATGGTAATAAGTAGGGCTGGACAAAAAACCCGGATCCGAAGAATCGAACCGAACCCGATCCGAAAAAGTAGTATCGAATCCGAACCGAAATTGATTAAATATCCGAATGGATTCAAAATTTTAGTATTTAAAGAACCGAAACCGAACCCGACCCGAACCGAAGTATTTCGGGTACCCGAATATATCCGAACTAGATTTATATAACTATACATACATCAATTATTTTTAGATTTAATGTATATTGGAAACATTCAAAATATATAAGATATTTTTAAGTTGTCCAAAATACTTGAAAATATATACAAATAGTAAAAAATATATGTCTAAAATAACTTAAGTATACTTACAACGCTAACAATACTTAAAATATCTATTGATTCTCTATCCAAATATTATATGTTAATTTTAAGTATTTTGACATATGTTATTCAAATTTATATGTAATCTATTATTTTGTTTATAGATTTTGAGAAATTTTAAGTATATAATAAATTTTAAAAATTTAGGAATAATTTAAATGGGTTATCCGAACCCGAACCGAACCCGCAAAGATCCGAACCGAACCCGAACCGAAATTTAGAAATACCCGAATGTGACTGAAATCTTAGACTCTGAAAACCCGAAACCTGAATAGACCCGAATCGAACCCAAATAGGTACCCGAACACCCATCCCTAATAATAACGACCGACTAAAGAGTGAAGCTAAGCTCAAGAGTGAAAAAAGAAAAACTCCAAATCATATCGGTTTTACACACTACGACGTCATTTAACAGTTTCTGCACAGGGTAACCGAATTAAACCGGAGAATAAACCGAACCGAACGTAATTCATCAATTCTAAACCGAACCGAAAAAACAAATGGCCAGGAGAGAGAGAGAGAGAAAGTGGACTCATTTTGCGCTTTTATAGATTAGAAGCAAAGACTCTGTTTCAAAACGAAAAGGAATCAATTTTGTAATGGACGCATTGGGTGGTTGCGGCGGCGCTAACGGTTTCTGGGGATGGAACGGCTTCAATCAACGTAGGAATAAGAAGAACTCTTCCGGCGATAGACGTAACCAACGGAACTCTGGATCGTCAGATTCCGTCGACGTGAGCAGAGACGCCGCCGGTTATCGTTTTCCGTTGAAGCAAGCTGTGACGGCCGGTGCGCTCACTTTCACCGGTGACACGATTGCTCAATTATCAGGGAGGTGGAAGAAGAGAGCCGCCGCTCTTAAGCAATCGTCTTCTGATAGAGCAGACGAGGTGGTTCTTCTCTCTTTCTTTCTTTGTCTCTGCTTTGATTGATTTAAGTGAATACAAAAGCTGAATCTATTTACAGAACCGAAAACTGTATGTTAGTTGGAGGATGTTTGGTTAGTGAGTCTAGTGACAGTGTCTTGTAATGAAGATGGCAAAAAAACTTGTCTTGTTGTCTGAAGATGTTATGATTGGAATCTTGTCTCTACTTTGATTGATTTAGTGATACTTTGAATGAATCTGAATCTGTACAGTAACCGAACTGTATGTCGGTTAGGATGTTTGATTAGTGAATAGTGACAGTGTGTTGTAAGAAGTTTTGTTCTTTTTGCTAGACGAATTTCTTCCATTATTGAAACTTGTCTTGTCTGAAGATATTATGATTGAATATTGTCTCTACTTTTATTTAGAGATACCTCGAAATGAAGCTGAATCTTTTATAGAACCAAACTGTGTTAGTGATGATGTTCGGTTAGTGAGTAGTGACAGTAGCAAGTTTCTTACACTGTTGAAACATGTCTTGTCTGAAGATGTTATGATTGAATTTCGTGTCTACTTTGGGTTTAGTGAAACTTTGAATGAAGCTGAATCTTTACAGAACCAAACTGTATGTTAGTGAAGGTGTCTGATTAGTGAGTAGTGACAGTGTCTTGTAATAATTTTTGTTTTTTAGTCTAAGTTTTCTGGTTTGAAGATATTTGCTCTTCTTTTACATAATTGAATCTTGCCCCTACTTTGTTTAATGATAACTGGAGTGACACTGAATCTTTAAAGAACCGAACTGTGTATTGGTGAGGATGTTTTAGTGATAGGTGACAGTATATTGTAATAAAGTTTGTTTTTCTATCACAAGTTTTCGTGTGGCAGTTATTTGCTCTGCTTACATTGGTGAATCTTGGTTCTTGTCTAAAGATTTGTATTATTTATCTGTCACCTTAGGAGGAACTATGGAACATTTTCTCAGAACATGACTGGGTTCGTGCACTGAGGATGAGTACTTACGGGTTTCTCTTGTACGGCCCTGGTTCTTATGCATGGTATCAATACCTTGACCGTTCTTTGCCCAAACCAACGGCGACCAATATAGTGCTTAAGGTAACTATTGTTTATAGCCTTGTGTTACACTCTTAGAACATGTTGTGGTGCTGATTTTTTTTTTTTTTTTAAATTTGCATTTTACCTGATGTTTTGTTAGGTTCTGCTTAACCAAGTGATCCTTGGTCCATCTGTGATCGCTGTTATATTCGCTTGGAACAACTTGTGGCTGGGAAAGATCTCTGAGCTTGGAAACAAGTATCAGAAAGATGCTCTTCCAACACTCCTTTATGGTAAGATACCAATCAAACAGAGTTACACTTTCACCATTTGTACATGTATATATATTTATATTTCTTGGCATTTTTTGCAGGGTTTCGCTTCTGGGTTCCTGTAAGCATACTTAACTTTTGGTATGTCTCTCTCTAGATCTGTCTTTGTATCTTTAAGTTATGTATAATATGATCAGTTAAGTGTATAGTCTGACTTGGCATTCTACGTTAGAGATCTGATGAAAGTTGAAATATTTACAGGGTAGTACCGCTACAAGCTCGTGTAGCTTTCATGTCAATGGGTTCTGTGTTTTGGAACTTCTACTTGTCTTCCACTTTGAGCAAGTAGATTGGATACACAAATATTCATCTTCAGCCTCACTGACTGATGATATATCATTCTGAAAGTTTCCAGTGCTAAAGTAAGCTGCTCTTTCTCTACTGTTCCAACTTCTTCGTTTCAATAGAAATCTAACAGCCTTCAGCCTTCATGTAATTCGTCTTGAACTTAAATGGCAGGTGAAGCAGGAACTCTTCAAGAAGCTGTTTAAAACTTCTATCAAGTTTCTTACGTTTCTATGGTTTTTAAGAGAAATACAGTAAAAAAATATATTGGGAAGAAAATCTCTCTTTTGTGGTAATTGTAGCTTATTTTATAAAAAAATTAAATAATATTTGTTATTGAAGGATTTTTTAGATTTATGTATCTTTACTAGATCAGATATACATAAAAAAAAAATTGAAATCCATATAAATTTTTTTTTTCAAACCACTATGAAATCACTATTATCTAGAGAAACGGAGACAACAAACGTTCCTAACCTCTTTAACCATCATAATATGTAAGTGAAAGATGCAATTAAGCAATAAAATAATATTGTCATATTTTTTTAATTTCTCTCAAAATTTGTGGGTTAACCCCTACGAAAATATTGAGTTTTTCGTTAAATGCTCAATATACATAATCTTATACTCTTTAGTGTTGTTTAAAATTATTTTACCATATTCTACATTTGTATTAATGTATTCTAAACTATCTTTCAAGGTACATGTACATCATTCTAATTTTTAACAATTAATTTAGTTTAAATTCATATATACTACTTAAATAAGTAGACTAACCACTATGAAATCACTATTATCTTAAGAAACAGAGACAACAAACCTTCCTAACCTCTTTGACCATCATAATATGTACCTAGAGGATGCAATAAACAATATTTTCATATTTTTTGAATTTCTCTCAAAATTTGTAGGTTAACCCTACGAAAATATTGAGTTTTTCGTTAAATATTCTATATACATATCTTATACTCTTTAGTGTTGTTTAAAATTATTTAAACACATTCTACATTTGTATTAATTTATTCTAAACTATCTTTAAAGGTACATGTACATCATTCTAATTTTTAACAATTAATTTAGTTTAAATTCATATACTGCTTAAATAAGTAAACTAACAACTATGAAATCACTATTATCTAGAGAAACGGAGACAACAAACGTTCCTAACCTCTTTGACCATCATAATATGTAAGTGGAGGATGCAATTATGCAATAAAAATATATTGTCATATTTTTTAAATTTCTCTCAAAATTTGTGGGTTAACCCCTACGAAAATATTGAGTTTTTCGTTAAATGCTCAATATACATAATCTTATACTCTTTAGTGTTGTTTAAAATTATTTAACCACATTCTACACTTGTATTAATGTATTCTAAACTATCTTTCAAGGTACATGTACATCATTATAATTTTTAACAATTAATTTAGTTTAAATTCATATATTGCTTAAATAAGTAGACTAACCACAATGAAATCACTATTATCTAGAGACACGGAGACAACAAACGTTATTAACCTCTTTAACCATCATTAAATGTAAATGGAGAATGCAATTATGCAATAAAATAATATTGTCATATTTTTTAATTTCTCTCAAAATTTGTAGGTTAACCCAACGAAAATATTGAGTTTTTCGTTAAATATTCTATATACAAAATCTTATACTCTTTAGTGTTGTTTAAAATTATTTTACCACATTCTACATTTGTATTAATGTATTCTAAACTATCTTTCAAGGTACATGTACATCATTCTAATTTTTAACAATTAATTTAGTTTAAATTCATATATCTACTTAAATAAGTAGACTAACCACTATGAAATCACTATTATCTTAAGAAACGGAGACAACAAACCTTCCTAACCTCTTTGACCATCCTAATATGTAAGTGGAGGATGCAATTATGCAATAAAACAATATTTTCATATTTTTGAATTTCTCTCAAAATTTGTAGGTTAACCCTACGAAAATATTGAGTTTTCGTTAAATATTCTATATACATAATCTTATACTCTTTAGTGTTGTTTAAAATTATTTAATCACATTCTACATTTGTATTAATTTATTCTAAACTATCTTTCAAGGTACATGTACATCATTCTAATTTTTAACAATTAATTTAGTTTAAATTCATATCTGCTTAAATAAGTAAACTAACAACTATGAAATCACTATTATCTAGAGAAACGGAGACAACAAACGTTCCTAACCTCTTTGACCATCATAATATGTAAGTGGAGGATGCAATTATGCAATAAAACAATATTGTCATATTTTTGAATTTCTCTCAAAATTTGTAGGTTAACCCCTACGAAAATATTGAGTTTTTAGTTAAATGCTCAATATACATAATCTTATACTCTTTAGTGTTGTTTAAAATTATTTAACCACATTCTACATTTGTATTAATGTATTCTAAACTATCTTTCAAGGTACATGTACATCATTCTAATTTTTAACAATTAATTTAGTTTAAATTCATATCTTGCTTAAATAAGTAGACTAACCACTATGAAATCACTATTATCTAGAGAACGGAGACAACAAACGTTCCTAACCTCTTTAACCATCATAATATGTAAGTGGAGGATGCAATTATGCAATAAAACAATATTGTCATATTTTTTAATTTCTCTCAAAATTTGTAGGTTAACCCCACGAAAATATTGAGTTTTTAGTTAAATATTCTATATACATAATCTTATACTCTTTAGTGTTGTTTAAAATTATTTTACCACATTCTACATTTGTATTAATGTATTCTAAACTATCTTTCAAGGTACATGTACATCATTCTAATTTTTAACAATTAATTTAGTTTAAATTCATATACTGCTTAAATAAGTAGACTAACCACTATGAAATCACTATTATCTAGAGAAACGGAGACAACAAACGTTCCTAACCTCTTTGACCATCATAATATGTAAGTGGAGGATGCAATTATGCAATAAAACAATATTGTCATATTTTTGAATTTCTCTCAAAATTTGTAGGTTAACCCTACGAAAATATTGAGTTTTCGTTAAATGCTCTATATACATAATCTTATACTCTTTAGTGTTGTTTAAAATTATTTAACCACATTCTACATTTGTATTAATGTATTCTAAACTATCTTTCAAGGTACATGTACATCATTCTAATTTTTAACAATTAATTTAGTTTAAATTCATATCTGCTTAAATAAGTAGACTAACCACTATAAAATCACTATTATCTAGAGAAACGGAGACAACAAACGTTCCTAACCTCTTTGACCATCATAATATGTAAGTGGAGGATGCAATTATGCAATAAAACAATATTGTCATATTTTTGAATTTCTCTCAAAATTTGTAGGTTAACCCTAAAATATTGAGTTTTCGTTAAATGCTCTATATACATAATCTTATACTCTTTAGTGTTGTTTAAAATTATTTAACCACATTCTACATTTGTATTAATGTATTCTAAACTATCTTTCAAGGTACATGTACATCATTCTAATTTTTAACAATTAATTTAGTTTAAATTCATATCTGCTTAAATAAGTAGACTAACCACTATGAAATCACTATTATCTAGAGACGGAGACAACAAACGTTCCTAACCTCTTTGACCATCATAATATGTAAGTGGAGGATGCAATTATGCAATAAAACAATATTGTCATATTTTTGAATTTCTCTCAAAATTTGTAGGTTAACCCTACGAAAATATTGAGTTTTCGTTAAATGCTCTATATACATAATCTTATACTCTTTAGTGTTGTTTAAAATTATTTAACCACATTCTACATTTGTATTAATGTATTCTAAACTATCTTTCAAGGTACATGTACATCATTCTAATTTTTAACAATTAATTTAGTTTAAATTCATATCTGCTTAAATAAGTAGACTAACCACTATAAAATCACTATTATCTAGAGACGGAGACAACAAACGTTCCTAACCTCTTTGACCATCATAATATGTAAGTGGAGGATGCAATTATGCAATAAAACAATATTGTCATATTTTTGAATTTCTCTCAAAATTTGTAGGTTAACCCTACGAAAATATTGAGTTTTCGTTAAATGCTCTATATACATAATCTTATACTCTTTAGTGTTGTTTAAAATTATTTAACCACATTCTACATTTGTATTAATGTATTCTAAACTATCTTTCAAGGTACATGTACATCATTCTAATTTTTAACAATTAATTTAGTTTAAATTCATATACTGCTTAAATAAGTAGACTAACCACTATGAAATCACTATTATCTAGAGAAACGGAGACAACAAACGTTCCTAACCTCTTTGACCATCATAATATGTAAGTGGAGGATGCAATTATGCAATAAAACAATATTGTCATATTTTTGAATTTCTCTCAAAATTTGTAGGTTAACCCTTTGAAAATATTGAGTTTTTCGTAAAATGCTCTATATACATAATCTTATGCTCTTTAGTGTTGTTTAAAATTATTTAACCACATTCTACATTTGTATTAATGTATTCTAAACTATCTTTCAAGGTACATGTACATCATTCTAATGTTTAACAATTAAGTTAGTTTAAATTCATATACTGCTTAAATAAGTAGACTAACCACTATAAAATCACTATTATCTAGAGAAATGGAGACAACAAACGTTCCTAACCTCTTTGACCATCATAATATGAAAGTGGAGGATGCAATTATGCAATAAAACAATATTGTCATATTTTTGAATTTCTCTCAAAATTTGTAGGTTAACCCTTTGAAAATATTGAGTTTTCGTTAAATGCTCTATATACATAATCTTATACTCTTTAGTGTTGTTTAAAATGATTTAACCACATTCTACATTTGTATTAATGTATTCTAGACTATCTTTCAAGGTACATGTACATCATTCTATTTTTAACAATTAATTTAGTTTAAATTCATATCTGCTTAAATAAGTAGACTAACCACTATAAAATCACTATTATCTAGAGAAACGGAGACAACAAACGTTCCTAACCTCTTTGAACATCATAATATGTAAGTGGAGGATGCAATTATGCAATAAAACAATATTGTCATATTTTTGAATTTCTCTCAAAATTTGTAGGTTAACCCTACGAAAATATTGAGTTTTTCTTAAATGCTCTATATACATAATCTTATACTCTTTAGTGTTGTTTAAAATTATTTAACCACATTCTACATTTGTATTAATGTATTCTAAACTATCTTTCAAGGTACATGTACATCATTCTAATTTTTAACAATTAATTTAGTTTAAATTCATATCTGCTTAAATAAGTAGACTAACCACTATAAAATCACTATTATCTAGAGAAACGGAGACAACAAACGTTCCTAACCTCTTTGACATCATAATATGTAAGTGGAGGATGCAATTATGCAATAAAACAATATTGTCATATTTTTGAATTTCTCTCAAAATTTGTAGGTTAACCCTACGAAAATATTGAGTTTTAGTTAAATGCTCTATATACATAATCTTATACTCTTTAGTGTTGTTTAAAATTATTTAACCACATTCTACATTTGTATTAATGTATTCTAAACTATCTTTCAAGGTACATGTACATCATTCTATTTTTAACAATTAATTTAGTTTAAATTCATATCTGCTTAAATAAGTAGACTAACCACTATAAAATCACTATTATCTAGAAACGGAGACAACAAACGTTCCTAACCTCTTTGACCATCATAATATGTAAGTGGAGGATGCAATTATGCAATAAAACAATATTGTCATATTTTTGAATTTCTCTCAAAATTTGTAGGTTAACCCTACGAAAATATTGAGTTTTTAGTTAAATGCTCTATATACATAATCTTATACTCTTTAGTGTTGTTTAAAATTATTTAACCACATTCTACATTTGTATTAATGTATTCTAAACTATCTTTCAAGGTACATGTACATCATTCTAATTTTTAACAATTAATTTAGTTTAAATTCATATCTGCTTAAATAAGTAGACTAACCACTATAAAATCACTATTATCTAGAGAAACGGAGACAACAAACGTTCCTAACCTCTTTGACCATCATAATATGTAAGTGGAGGATGCAATTATGCAATAAAACAATATTGTCATATTTTTGAATTTCTCTCAAAATTTGTAGGTTAACCCCTACGAAAATATTGAGTTTTTCGTTAAATGCTCTATATACATAATCTTATACTCTTTAGTGTTGTTTAAAATTATTTAACCACATTCTACATTTGTATTAATGTATTCTAAACTATCTTTCAAGGTACATGTACATCATTCTAATTTTTAACAATTAATTTAGTTTAAATTCATATCTGCTTAAATAAGTAGACTAACCACTATAAAATCACTATTATCTAGAGAAACGGAGACAACAAACGTTCCTAACCTCTTTGACCATCATAATATGTAAGTGGAGGATGCAATTATGCAATAAAACAATATTGTCATATTTTTGAATTTCTCTCAAAATTTGTAGGTTAACCCTACGAAAATATTGAGTTTTAGTTAAATGCTCTATATACATAATCTTATACTCTTTAGTGTTGTTTAAAATTATTTAACCACATTCTACATTTGTATTAATGTATTCTAAACTATCTTTCAAGGTACATGTACATCATTCTATTTTTAACAATTAATTTAGTTTAAATTCATATCTGCTTAAATAAGTAGACTAACCACTATAAAATCACTATTATCTAGAAAAACGGAGACAACAAAAGTTCCTAACCTCTTTGATCATCATAATATGTAAGTGGAGGATGCAATTATGCAATAAAACAATATTGTCATATTTTTGAATTTCTCTCAAAATTTGTAGGTTAACCCTACGAAAATATTGAGTTTTTAGTTAAATGCTCTATATACATAATCTTATACTCTTTAGTGTTGTTTAAAATTATTTAACCACATTCTACATTTGTATTAATGTATTCTAAACTATCTTTCAAGGTACATGTACATCATTCTAATTTTTAACAATTAATTTAGTTAAATTCATATCTGCTTAAATAAGTAGACTAACCACTATAAAATCACTATTATCTAGAGAAACGGAGACAACAAACGTTCCTAACCTCTTTGACCATCATAATATGTAAGTGGAGGATGCAATTATGCAATAAAACAATATTGTCATATTTTTGAATTTCTCTCAAAATTTGTAGGTTAACCCTACGAAAATATTGAGTTTTTCGTTAAATGCTCTATATACATAATCTTATACTCTTTAGTGTTGTTTAAAATTATTTAACCACATTCTACATTTGTATTAATGTATTCTAAACTATCTTTCAAGGTACATGTACATCATTCTAATTTTTAACAATTAATTTAGTTTAAATTCATATCTGCTTAAATAAGTAGACTAACCACTATAAAATCACTATTATCTAGAGAAACGGAGACAACAAACGTTCCTAACCTCTTTGATCATCATAATATGTAAGTGGAGGATGCAATTATGCAATAAAACAATATTGTCATATTTTTGAATTTCTCTCAAAATTTGTAGGTTAACCCTACGAAAATATTGAGTTTTTTTAAATGCTCTATATACATAATCTTATACTCTTTAGTGTTGTTTAAAATTATTTAACCACATTCTACATTTGTATTAATGTATTCTAAACTATCTTTCAAGGTACATGTACATCATTCTAATTTTTAACAATTAATTTAGTTTAAATTCATATCTTGCTTAAATAAGTAGACTAACCACTATAAAATCACTATTATCTAGAGAAACGGAGACAACAAACGTTCCTAACCTCTTTGACCATCATAATATGTAAGTGGAGGATGCAATTATGCAATAAAACAATATTGTCATATTTTTGAATTTCTCTCAAAATTTGTAGGTTAACCCTACGAAAATATTGAGTTTTTCGTTAAATGCTCTATATACATAATCTTATACTCTTTAGTGTTGTTTAAAATTATTTAACCACATTCTACATTTGTATTAATGTATTCTAAACTATCTTTCAAGGTACATGTACATCATTCTAATTTTTAACAATTAATTTAGTTTAAATTCATATCTGCTTAAATAAGTAGACTAACCACTATAAAATCACTATTATCTAGAAACGGAGACAACAAACGTTCCTAACCTCTTTGACCATCATAATATGTAAGTGGAGGATGCAATTATGCAATAAAACAATATTGTCATATTTTTGAATTTCTCTCAAAATTTGTAGGTTAACCCTACGAAAATATTGAGTTTTAGTTAAATGCTCTATATACATAATCTTATACTCTTTAGTGTTGTTTAAAATTATTTAACCACATTCTACATTTGTATTAATGTATTCTAAACTATCTTTCAAGGTACATGTACATCATTCTAATTTTAACAATTAATTTAGTTTAAATTCATATCTTGCTTAAATAAGTAGACTAACCACTATAAAATCACTATTATCTAGAGACGGAGACAACAAACGTTCCTAACCTCTTTGACCATCATAATATGTAAGTGGAGGATGCAATTATGCAATAAAACAATATTGTCATATTTTTGAATTTCTCTCAAAATTTGTAGGTTAACCCTACGAAAATATTGAGTTTTTAGTTAAATGCTCTATATACATAATCTTATACTCTTTAGTGTTGTTTAAAATTATTTAACCACATTCTACATTTGTATTAATGTATTCTAAACTATCTTTCAAGGTACATGTACATCATTCTAATTTTTAACAATTAATTTAGTTTAAATTCATATCTTGCTTAAATAAGTAGACTAACCACTATAAAATCACTATTATCTAGAGAAACGGAGACAACAAACGTTCCTAACCTCTTTGACCATCATAATATGTAAGTGGAGGATGCAATTATGCAATAAAACAATATTGTCATATTTTTGAATTTCTCTCAAAATTTGTAGGTTAACCCTACGAAAATATTGAGTTTTTTAAATGCTCTATATACATAATCTTATACTCTTTAGTGTTGTTTAAAATTATTTAACCACATTCTACATTTGTATTAATGTATTCTAAACTATCTTTCAAGGTACATGTACATCATTCTAATTTTTAACAATTAATTTAGTTTAAATTCATATCTGCTTAAATAAGTAGACTAACCACTATAAAATCACTATTATCTAGAGAAACGGAGACAACAAACGTTCCTAACCTCTTTGATCATCATAATATGTAAGTGGAGGATGCAATTATGCAATAAAACAATATTGTCATATTTTTGAATTTCTCTCAAAATTTGTAGGTTAACCCTACGAAAATATTGAGTTTTTAGTTAAATGCTCTATATACATAATCTTATACTCTTTAGTGTTGTTTAAAATTATTTAACCACATTCTACATTTGTATTAATGTATTCTAAACTATCTTTCAAGGTACATGTACATCATTCTAATTTTAACAATTAATTTAGTTTAAATTCATATCTTGCTTAAATAAGTAGACTAACCACTATAAAATCACTATTATCTAGAGAAACGGAGACAACAAACGTTCCTAACCTCTTTGACCATCATAATATGTAAGTGGAGGATGCAATTATGCAATAAAACAATATTGTCATATTTTTTGAATTTCTCTCAAAATTTGTAGGTTAACCCTACGAAAATATTGAGTTTTTAGTTAAATGCTCTATATACATAATCTTATACTCTTTAGTGTTGTTTAAAATTATTTAACCACATTCTACATTTGTATTAATGTATTCTAAACTATCTTTCAAGGTACATGTACATCATTCTAATTTTTAACAATTAATTTAGTTTAAATTCATATCTGCTTAAATAAGTAGACTAACCACTATAAAATCACTATTATCTAGAAAACGGAGACAACAAACGTTCCTAACCTCTTTGACCATCATAATATGTAAGTGGAGGATGCAATTATGCAATAAAACAATATTGTCATATTTTTGAATTTCTCTCAAAATTTGTAGGTTAACCCTACGAAAATATTGAGTTTTTAGTTAAATGCTCTATATACATAATCTTATACTCTTTAGTGTTGTTTAAAATTATTTAACCACATTCTACATTTGTATTAATGTATTCTAAACTATCTTTCAAGGTACATGTACATCATTCTAATTTTAACAATTAATTTAGTTTAAATTCATATCTTGCTTAAATAAGTAGACTAACCACTATAAAATCACTATTATCTAGAGAAACGGAGACAACAAACGTTCCTAACCTCTTTGACCATCATAATATGTAAGTGGAGGATGCAATTATGCAATAAAACAATATTGTCATATTTTTGAATTTCTCTCAAAATTTGTAGGTTAACCCTACGAAAATATTGAGTTTTTTAAATGCTCTATATACATAATCTTATACTCTTTAGTGTTGTTTAAAATTATTTAACCACATTCTACATTTGTATTAATGTATTCTAAACTATCTTTCAAGGTACATGTACATCATTCTAATTTTTAACAATTAATTTAGTTTAAATTCATATCTGCTTAAATAAGTAGACTAACCACTATAAAATCACTATTATCTAGAAAAGCAACAAACGTTCCTAACCTCTTTGACCATCATAATATGTAAGTGGAGGATGCAATTATGCAATAAAACAATATCATATTTTTGAATTTCTCTCAAAATTTGTAGGTTAACCCTACGAAAATATTGAGTTTTTAGTTAAATGCTCTATATACATAATCTTATACTCTTTAGTGTTGTTTAAAATTATTTAACCACATTCTACATTTGTATTAATGTATTCTAAACTATCTTTCAAGGTACATGTACATCATTCTAATTTTTAACAATTAATTTAGTTTAAATTCATATCTGCTTAAATAAGTAGACTAACCACTATAAAATCACTATTATCTAGAGAAACGGAGACAACAAACGTTCCTAACCTCTTTGACCATCATAATATGTAAGTGGAGGATGCAATTATGCAATAAAACAATATTGTCATATTTTTGAATTTCTCTCAAAATTTGTAGGTTAACCCTACGAAAATATTGAGTTTTTCGTTAAATGCTCTATATACATAATCTTATACTCTTTAGTGTTGTTTAAAATTATTTAACCACATTCTACATTTGTATTAATGTATTCTAAACTATCTTTCAAGGTACATGTACATCATTCTAATTTTTAACAATTAATTTAGTTTAAATTCATATCTGCTTAAATAAGTAGACTAACCACTATAAAATCACTATTATCTAGAGAAAGAGACAACAAACGTTCCTAACCTCTTTGACCATCATAATATGTAAGTGGAGGATGCAATTATGCAATAAAACAATATTGTCATATTTTTGAATTTCTCTCAAAATTTGTAGGTTAACCCTACGAAAATATTGAGTTTTAGTTAAATGCTCTATATACATAATCTTATACTCTTTAGTGTTGTTTAAAATTATTTAACCACATTCTACATTTGTATTAATGTATTCTAAACTATCTTTCAAGGTACATGTACATCATTCTAATTTTTAACAATTAATTTAGTTTAAATTCATATTTGCTTAAATAAGTAGACTAACCACTATAAAATCACTATTATCTAGAGAAACGGAGACAACAAACGTTCCTAACCTCTTTGATCATCATAATATGTAAGTGGAGGATGCAATTATGCAATAAAACAATATTGTCATATTTTTGAATTTCTCTCAAAATTTGTAGGTTAACCCTACGAAAATATTGAGTTTTTAGTTAAATGCTCTATATACATAATCTTATACTCTTTAGTGTTGTTTAAAATTATTTAACCACATTCTACATTTGTATTAATGTATTCTAAACTATCTTTCAAGGTACATGTACATCATTCTAATTTTTAACAATTAATTTAGTTTAAATTCATATCTGCTTAAATAAGTAGACTAACCACTATAAAATCACTATTATCTAGAGAAACGGAGACAACAAACGTTCCTAACCTCTTTGACCATCATAATATGTAAGTGGAGGATGCAATTATGCAATAAAACAATATTGTCATATTTTTGAATTTCTCTCAAAATTTGTAGGTTAACCCTACGAAAATATTGAGTTTTTAGTTAAATGCTCTATATACATAATCTTATACTCTTTAGTGTTGTTTAAAATTATTTAACCACATTCTACATTTGTATTAATGTATTCTAAACTATCTTTCAAGGTACATGTACATCATTCTAATTTTAACAATTAATTTAGTTTAAATTCATATATCTTGCTTACTATAACATAAAATCACTATTATCTAGAGAAGCGGAGACAACAAACGTTCCTAACCTCTTTGACCATCATAATATGTAAGTGGAGGATGCAATTATGCAATAAAACAATATTGTCATATTTTTGAATTTCTCTCAAAATTTGTAGGTTAACCCTACGAAAATATTGAGTTTTTAGTTAAATGCTCTATATACATAATCTTATACTCTTTAGTGTTGTTTAAAATTATTTAACCACATTCTACATTTGTATTAATGTATTCTAAACTATCTTTCAAGGTACATGTACATCATTCTAATTTTAACAATTAATTTAGTTTAAATTCATATCTGCTTAAATAAGTAGACTAACCACTATAAAATCACTATTATCTAGAGAAACGGAGACAACAAACGTTCCTAACCTCTTTGACCATCATAATATGTAAGTGGAGGATGCAATTATGCAATAAAACAATATTGTCATATTTTTGAATTTCTCTCAAAATTTGTAGGTTAACCCTACGAAAATATTGAGTTTTTAGTTAAATGCTCTATATACATAATCTTATACTCTTTAGTGTTGTTTAAAATTATTTAACCACATTCTACATTTGTATTAATGTATTCTAAACTATCTTTCAAGGTACATGTACATCATTCTAATTTTTAACAATTAATTTAGTTTAAATTCATATCTGCTTAAATAAGTAGACTAACCACTATAAAATCACTATTATCTAGAGAAACGGAGACAACAAACGTTCCTAACCTCTTTGCATCATAATATGTAAGTGGAGGATGCAATTATGCAATAAAACAATATTGTCATATTTTTGAATTTCTCTCAAAATTTGTAGGTTAACCCTACGAAAATATTGAGTTTTCGTTAAATGCTCTATATACATAATCTTATACTCTTTAGTGTTGTTTAAAATTATTTAACCACATTCTACATTTGTATTAATGTATTCTAAACTATCTTTCAAGGTACATGTACATCATTCTAATTTTTAACAATTAATTTAGTTGAAATTCATATCTGCTTAAATAAGTAGACTAACCACTATAAAATCACTATTATCTAGAGAAACGGAGACAACAAACGTTCCTAACCTCTTTGATCATCATAATATGTAAGTGGAGGATGCAATTATGCAATAAAACAATATTGTCATATTTTTGAATTTCTCTCAAAATTTGTAGGTTAACCCTACGAAAATATTGAGTTTTTAGTTAAATGCTCTATATACATAATCTTATACTCTTTAGTGTTGTTTAAAATTATTTAACCACATTCTACATTTGTATTAATGTATTCTAAACTATCTTTCAAGGTACATGTACATCATTCTAATTTTAACAATTAATTTAGTTGAAATTCATATCTGCTTAAATAAGTAGACTAACCACTATAAAATCACTATTATCTAGAGAAACGGAGACAACAAACGTTCCTAACCTCTTTGACCATCATAATATGTAAGTGGAGGATGCAATTATGCAATAAAACAATATTGTCATATTTTTGAATTTCTCTCAAAATTTGTAGGTTAACCCTACGAAAATATTGAGTTTTTCGTTAAATGCTCTATATACATAATCTTATACTCTTTAGTGTTGTTTAAAATTATTTAACCACATTCTACATTTGTATTAATGTATTCTAAACTATCTTTCAAGGTACATGTACATCATTCTAATTTTAACAATTAATTTAGTTTAAATTCATATCTTGCTTAAATAAGTAGACTAACCACTATAAAATCACTATTATCTAGAGAAACGGAGACAACAAACGTTCCTAACCTCTTTGACCATCATAATATGTAAGTGGAGGATGCAATTATGCAATAAAACAATATTGTCATATTTTTGAATTTCTCTCAAAATTTGTAGGTTAACCCTACGAAAATATTGAGTTTTTTAGTTAAATGCTCTATATACATAATCTTATACTCTTTAGTGTTGTTTAAAATTATTTAACCACATTCTACATTTGTATTAATGTATTCTAAACTATCTTTCAAGGTACATGTACATCATTCTAATTTTTAACAATTAATTTAGTTGAAATTCATATCTGCTTAAATAAGTAGACTAACCACTATAAAATCACTATTATCTAGAGAAACGGAGACAACAAACGTTCCTAACCTCTTTGACCATCATAATATGTAAGTGGAGGATGCAATTATGCAATAAAACAATATTGTCATATTTTTGAATTTCTCTCAAAATTTGTAGGTTAACCCTACGAAAATATTGAGTTTTTCGTTAAATGCTCTATATACATAATCTTATACTCTTTAGTGTTGTTTAAAATTATTTAACCACATTCTACATTTGTATTAATGTATTCTAAACTATCTTTCAAGGTACATGTACATCATTCTAATTTTTAACAATTAATTTAGTTGAAATTCATATCTGCTTAAATAAGTAGACTAACCACTATAAAATCACTATTATCTAGAGAAACGGAGACAACAAACGTTCCTAACCTCTTTGACCATCATAATATGTAAGTGGAGGATGCAATTATGCAATAAAACAATATTGTCATATTTTTGAATTTCTCTCAAAATTTGTAGGTTAACCCTACGAAAATATTGAGTTTTTCGTTAAATGCTCTATATACATAATCTTATACTCTTTAGTGTTGTTTAAAATTATTTAACCACATTCTACATTTGTATTAATGTATTCTAAACTATCTTTCAAGGTACATGTACATCATTCTAATTTTTAACAATTAATTTAGTTTAAATTCATATCTGCTTAAATAAGTAGACTAACCACTATAAAATCACTATTATCTAGAGAAACGGAGACAACAAACGTTCCTAACCTCTTTGACCATCATAATATGTAAGTGGAGGATGCAATTATGCAATAAAACAATATTGTCATATTTTTGAATTTCTCTCAAAATTTGTAGGTTAACCCTACTAAAATATTGAGTTTTTGTTAAATGCTCTATATACATAATCTTATACTCTTTAGTGTTGTTTAAAATTATTTAACCACATTCTACATTTGTATTAATGTATTCTAAACTATCTTTCAAGGTACATGTACATCATTCTAATTTTTAACAATTAATTTAGTTGAAATTCATATACCGCTTAAATAAGTAGACTAACCACTATAAAATCACTATTATCTAGAGAAACGGAGACAACAAACGTTCCTAACCTCTTTGACCATCATAATATGTAAGTGGAGGATGCAATTATGCAATAAAACAATATTGTCATATTTTTGAATTTCTCTCAAAATTTGTAGGTTAACCCTACAAAATATTGAGTTTTTCGTTAAATGCTCTATATACATAATCTTATACTCTTTAGTGTTGTTTAAAATTATTTAACCACATTCTACATTTGTATTAATGTATTCTAAACTATCTTTCAAGGTACATGTACATCATTCTAATTTTAACAATTAATTTAGTTGAAATTCATATCCGCTTAAATAAGTAGACTAACCACTATAAAATCACTATTATCTAGAGAAACGGAGACAACAAACGTTCCTAACCTCTTTGCCCATCATAATATGTAAGTGGAGGATGCAATTATGCAATAAAACAATATTGTCATATTTTTGAATTTCTCTCAAAATTTGTAGGTTAACCCCTACGAAAATATTGAGTTTTTTTAAATGCTCTATATACATAATCTTATACTCTTTAGTGTTGTTTAAAATTATTTAACCACATTCTACATTTGTATTAATGTATTCTAAACTATCTTTCAAGGTACATGTACATCATTCTAATTTTAACAATTAATTTAGTTGAAATTCATATAATGCTTAAATAAGTAGACTAACCACTATAAAATCACTATTATCTAGAGAAACGGAGACAACAAACGTTCCTAACCTCTTTGACCATCATAATATGTAAGTGGAGGATGCAATTATGCAATAAAACAATATTGTCATATTTTTGAATTTCTCTCAAAATTTGTAGGTTAACCCTACTAAAATATTGAGTTTTTCGTTAAATGCTCTATATACATAATCTTATACTCTTTAGTGTTGTTTAAAATTATTTAACCACATTCTACATTTGTATTAATGTATTCTAAACTATCTTTCAAGGTACATGTACATCATTCTAATTTTAACAATTAATTTAGTTTAAATTCATATCGCTTAAATAAGTAGACTAACCACTATAAAATCACTATTATCTAGAGAAACGGAGACAACAAACGTTCCTAACCTCTTTGACCATCATAATATGTAAGTGGAGGATGCAATTATGCAATAAAACAATATTGTCATATTTTTGAATTTCTCTCAAAATTTGTAGGTTAACCCCTACTAAAATATTGAGTTTTTCGTTAAATGCTCTATATACATAATCTTATACTCTTTAGTGTTGTTTAAAATTATTTAACCACATTCTACATTTGTATTAATGTATTCTAAACTATCTTTCAAGGTACATGTACATCATTCTAATTTTAACAATTAATTTAGTTGAAATTCATATCGCTTAAATAAGTAGACTAACCACTATAAAATCACTATTATCTAGAGAAACGGAGACAACAAACGTTCCTAACCTCTTTTACCATCATAATATGTAAGTGGAGGATGCAATTATGCAATAAAAAATATTGTCATATTTTTGAATTTCTCTCAAAATTTGTAGGTTAACCCTACTAAAATATTGAGTTTTCGTTAAATGCTCTATATACATAATCTTATACTCTTTAGTGTTGTTTAAAATTATTTAACCACATTCTACATTTGTATTAATGTATTCTAAACTATCTTTCAAGGTACATGTACATCATTCTAATTTTAACAATTAATTTAGTTTAAATTCATATACTGCTTAAATAAGTAGACTAACCACTATAAAATCACTATTATCTAGAGAAACGGAGACAACAAACGTTCCTAACCTCTTTGCCCATCATAATATGTAAGTGGAGGATGCAATTATGCAATAAAACAATATTGTCATATTTTTGAATTTCTCTCAAAATTTGTAGGTTAACCCTACAAAATATTGAGTTTTTCGTTAAATGCTCTATATACATAATCTTATACTCTTTAGTGTTGTTTAAAATTATTTAACCACATTCTACATTTGTATTAATGTATTCTAAACTATCTTTCAAGGTACATGTACATCATTCTAATTTTTAACAATTAATTTAGTTTAAATTCATATCTGCTTAAATAAGTAGACTAACCACTATAAAATCACTATTATCTAGAGAAACGGAGACAACAAACGTTCCTAACCTCTTTGACCATCATAATATGTAAGTGGAGGATGCAATTATGCAATAAAACAATATTGTCATATTTTTGAATTTCTCTCAAAATTTGTAGGTTAACCCTACGAAAATATTGAGTTTTTCGTTAAATGCTCTATATACATAATCTTATACTCTTTAGTGTTGTTTAAAATTATTTAACCACATTCTACATTTGTATTAATGTATTCTAAACTATCTTTCAAGGTACATGTACATCATTCTAATTTTTAACAATTAATTTAGTTGAAATTCATATCTGCTTAAATAAGTAGACTAACCACTATAAAATCACTATTATCTAGAGAAACGGAGACAACAAACGTTCCTAACCTCTTTGACCATCATAATATGTAAGTGGAGGATGCAATTATGCAATAAAACAATATTGTCATATTTTGAATTTCTCTCAAAATTTGTAGGTTAACCCTACGAAAATATTGAGTTTTTCGTTAAATGCTCTATATACATAATCTTATACTCTTTAGTGTTGTTTAAAATTATTTAACCACATTCTACATTTGTATTAATGTATTCTAAACTATCTTTCAAGGTACATGTACATCATTCTAATTTTTAACAATTAATTTAGTTGAAATTCATATCTGCTTAAATAAGTAGACTAACCACTATAAAATCACTATTATCTAGAGAAACGGAGACAACAAACGTTCCTAACCTCTTTGCCCATCATAATATGTAAGTGGAGGATGCAATTATGCAATAAAACAATATTGTCATATTTTTGAATTTCTCTCAAAATTTGTAGGTTAACCCTACGAAAATATTGAGTTTTTTAAATGCTCTATATACATAATCTTATACTCTTTAGTGTTGTTTAAAATTATTTAACCACATTCTACATTTGTATTAATGTATTCTAAACTATCTTTCAAGGTACATGTACATCATTCTAATTTTTAACAATTAATTTAGTTGAAATTCATATACTGCTTAAATAAGTAGACTAACCACTAGAAAATCACTATTATCTAGAGAAGCGGAGACAACAAACGTTCCTAACCTCTTTGCCCATCATAATATGTAAGTGGAGGATGCAATTATGCAATAAAACAATATTGTCATAATATTTGAATTTCTCTCAAAATTTGTAGGTTAACCCTACGAAAATATTGAGTTTTTCGTTAAATGCTCTATATACATAATCTTATACTCTTTAGTGTTGTTTAAAATTATTTAACCACATTCTACATTTGTATTAATGTATTCTAAACTATCTTTCAAGGTTGTACATCATTCTAATTTTTAACAATTAATTTAGTTGAAATTCATATACTGCTTAAATAAGTAGACTAACCACTATAAAATCACTATTATCTAGAAAAGCGGAGACAACAAACGTTCCTAACCTCTTTGACCATCATAATATGTAAGTGGAGGATGCAATTATGCAATAAAACAATATTGTCATATTTTGAATTTCTCTCAAAATTTGTAGGTTAACCCTACGAAAATATTGAGTTTTAGTTAAAGCTCTATATACATAATCTTATACTCTTTAGTGTTGTTTAAAATTATTTAACCACATTCTACATTTGTATTAATGTATTCTAAACTATCTTTCAAGGTACATGTACATCATTCTAATTTTAACAATTAATTTAGTTGAAATTCATATCTGCTTAAATAAGTAGACTAACCACTATAAAATCACTATTATCTGAGAACGGAGACAACAAGCGTTCCTAACCTCTTTGCCCATCATAATATGTAAGTGGAGGATGCAATTATGCAATAAAACAATATTGTCATAATTTTGAATTTCTCTCAAAATGTGAGGTTAACCTCTGAAAATATTGAGTTTTTAGTTAAATGCTCTATCACATAATCTTATACTCTTTAGTGTTGTTTAAAAATTATTAACCACATTCTACATTTGTATTAATGTATTCTAAACTATCTTTCAAGGTACATGTACATCATTCTAATTTTTAACAATTAATTTAGTTGAAATTCATATCTGCTTAAATAAGTAGACTAACCACTATAAAATCACTAATAACTAGAGAAACGGAGACAACAAACGTTCCAAACCTCTTTGCCCATCATAATATGTAAGTGGAGGATGCAATTATGCATAAAAAATATTGTCATAATTTTTAATTTCTCTCAAAATTTGTAGGTTACCTCTACAAATATTGATTAAGTTAAATGCTCTATATACATAATCTTATACTCTTTAGTGTTGTTTAAAATTATTTAACCACATTCTACATTTGTATTAATGTATTCTAAACTATCTTTCAAGGTACATGTACATCATTAAATTTTAACAATTAATTTAGTTGAAATTCATATCTTTTTAAATAAGTAGACTAACCACTATAAAATCACTATTATCTAGAGAAACGGAGACAACAAACGTTCCTAACCTCTTTGCCCATCATAATATGTAAGTGGAGGATGCAATTATGCAATAAAACAATATTGTCATATTTTTTGAATTTCTCTCAAAATTTGTAGGTTAACCCCTTAAGAAAATATTGAGTTTTTTAAGTTAAATGCTCTATATACATAATCTTATACTCTTTAGTGTTGTTTAAAATTATTTAACCACATTCTACATTTGTATTAATGTATTCTAAACTATCTTTCAAGGTACATGTACATCATTCAATTTTTAACAATTAATTTAGTTTAAATTCATATCTTGCTTAAATAAGTAGACTAACCACTAAGAAATCCTATTATCTAGAAGCGAGGACAACAAGGTTCCTAACCTCTTTGACCATCATAATATGTAAGTGGAGGATGCAATTATGCAATAAAACAATATTGTCATATTTTTGAATTTCTCAAATTTGTAGGTTAACCCTTGAAAATATTGAGTTTTTAGTTAAATGCTTTATCATAATCTTATACTCTTTAGTGTTGTTTAAAATTATTTAACCACATTCTACATTTGTATTAATGTATTCTAAACTATCTTTCAAGTACATGTACATCATTAATTTTTAACAATTAATTTAGTTTAAATTCATATCTTGCTTAAATAAGTAGACCTACCCTTATGAAATCACTATTATCTACAGAAAAGCGAGGAGACAATGGTTCCTAAACCTCTTTGACCATCATAATATGTAGTGGAGGATGCAATTATGCAATAAAACAATATTGTCATATTTTTGAATTTCTCTCAAAATTTGTAGGTTAACCCTACTGAAAATATTGATTTTTAAATTAAAATCTATATACATAATCTTATACTCTTTAGTGTTGTTTAAAATTATTTAACCACATTCTACATTTGTATTAATGTATTCTAAACTATCTTTCAAGGTACATGTACATCATTCTAATTTTAACAATTAGATTTAGTTTAAATTCATATCTTTGCTTAAATAAGTGGACTAACCACTATAAAATCACTATTATCTAGAAGCGGAGACAACAAAGGTTCTAACCTCTTTGACCATCATAATATAAGTGGAGGATGCAATTAGCAA